>JAAGAY010141915.1:49585-77220 GCA_011801015.1 Ardeotis arabs | reverse complement strand
TTTTTTTTTTTTTTTTTTTTTTTTTTTTTTTTTTTTTTTTTTTTTAACTATTACAGCAAGACAACCTAGGGTCACAATTTAGCCATATGAGTCTTGCCCGCCAGCCACCTGCTGATCCAGCTGAACCCCATACTGCTATGTTCCAGTCCACTGTAGTCCTCCAGCCCCCGCAGCAGCCTGGTTATATCATCGCAGCTGCTCCACCTCCACCACCCTCTGGCCAACCAGTTTCTGCTCCAGGCTACTCGACATCTAGCCACCCTGTCAACCAGCAGGTACTCCAGCAGCAGGGATTTATGCAGCAACCTGTGCCACAGGTACAACGGCTCTGTTGTCGTCCTCCTTAAAGCTATATTTAAAAATGGATCATACTTTCTATTAATGAGCTTTTTATATGGTGTGGGACTGTTAAACTGCAGCTGTGTACATTTATTCTGGGGTTGGGGGTTTTTTCTGGCTTACATGCTTTGAAATGAATGACTTAAATTTACTTGAGGAGGAATAATCACCCAGGTTTTCCTATTTACCTGTACCTGGTAAAGCTCAAGTCTTGCATGGTTTTCTAGTAATTCAGATGTTTCTGTGTAGAAATTAGGAATTGTTACTTCTACAGTGAAAGCAGAAGAAATAAACTGTTAAAGAGGGAATTCATGCAGTACAAGTATTTTTTAATTGCTAAACCATTTACCATTAGTTACACCTTTCTATAAGTTGCATCTTTCTTTTATCATGTGATTCTTTTTGCATTTAGATGTTTGCCTTCTATAAACTTGCAGGTAGTGAATCTCTTTAATTGTGGTTTGGTTTTAGATGCCAGCTTGTTATTGTGCCCCCAATCAGTATCCGCACTCCAGTCAACAATATCGACCTGTTTCTGTGCATTACAACACACAGCAGAACCAACCATTGGCACAGCCTGGACAGCAGACAGGTGTGTTGATTATTTTTATTTTTTTTTCCCAGCATTTCATTAGAACACATCATGTGTATTTTCTCCTGATTTTGCTTTAAACTTGTTTTACTGCATAATTTCAAAGAAAGTGGAAGTTCAAATATGGGATACATATTTGGGTGGGAAAATTTGAGCAGCTGTCCATGAAACTTGAGATGTGAGCCATTACTATGAGTGGCTCATGCTGCAACTTCAATTATAGGATGATTTTTTTTTTAAGTCTATAACTGAACAACTTTTTAAAACTTGTAACTTAGTTACTAACTTCTTAGTAACTTGCAAAGTAAGATGAATTAGTACCTTTAAATGATGTAGCATTAGAGACGTACCTTAACTGAAAGCTCTAAACAAAAGAGAGGAATTTCAGATGTTGTGGGATGAAAAGACTGCTGTGCAGAAGATATCTGTGTTGTGGTTTAACCCCAGGCGGCAACAACTGAAGCATCCGCGTGTTGTCAACGTTATTCTCATACTAAATCCAAAACATAGCGCTCTACCAGCTACTAGGAAGAAAATTAACTCTATCCCAGCCAAACACACAAAACAATAATTTGTCTTGTTTTAATTTCTTTCTGTCCTACGATGAAAGATACCTGGTTATTGAATAGAATGTATACTGAGACTTAAGTGGTTACAATTAGTTCCCTGCTCTTCCTATTTCTGTAACGACTTTTCTGCTGTTTCTGAGTTACCTTTCTATAATTGTTATCAAGCTGTATTTCTGTCTCCTTTCTCCTGTTGTCTTTTTTGCTTACAAATGGTAACTGTAGCTACCATTATTCTGATAATCTGTACTTTAAAATATTGCTGACTTCAGTAGGATTTGGATTCCTGAAATTTACTTCTGAGTAATATCTTGACTCACAGTCAAAACTTTCGGAAGTAATTAGTGATTTTTGGAGGGAGAGATCCTTAAAAATCAGGCTTTTATACTGTGTTAGATTCAACATACTGTTGAATGTGTTAGGCTTTGTGTCCTTTTGAATTTCCTTCAGGAAGAGGGATTTTTTTAATTCCTCTCCCCACTTCCCAACTCTATGTGCTCTACAGAAATAAGATGAAAGACCAGCTTTTACCAATACTAACTCGATTTCTTTATCGCTGTTCTATGAAGTAGCCTGTAAGAGGGATGGCTCCCTCTTCTGCAGTCCTTCTAGGAAGTGCTCCAATAGCAGAAACACGTGAAGTTGTTATTCAAGGTTCAGTTCACAAATTTAGCGGGATTATTTCATTGCAGAATCGTCAAGATGTGATGCCCATTTATGGTAGGGTTGTTGGATCATTTTAAAGCACTCTTATACCCACTTACTGCGAAACAGATCACCGCTTTTCACCCTTAGGAAGTGAAAGTATATTGACTTTATTCAAAGGAAGATAAATTACTTGGTTTTGCAACCTGTTTTATCCATTGGTGTGAAGGATGTGTTATCCAATTGTATTACACAACCTGCTTTCCTTCCTCAGAATTTTTAATAACTACACTACTTAATAGCAGTAAGTCTGAGGCTCAGCTGAGGTTCCGTCCCCATTTACGGGACGCCCTCTGTGAATAGCACACGAACTCTGTCAATCAGAGAGAGCCCAGAGTATATATGCAGCTAAACAAAACAATCTGAATTTGAATGCATGGGGTGATGGTGCATCAGCACCAAGATGCAAAGGGAGGAATCAGTTGCTATTAGGTAAGTTTCTTTCCTGTCTGTTTTTTAGCTCTTTGTTTCAACTGGATTTCACTGCGTCTAATGTGGACAGGGTAAAAAGCATCAGCTGCTAAAATCTCCCTCTGTGTTGTAGAAGAAATAAAATAAGAGAGAGCGAGCTGTGCAGACAGCTGCTCTACTGCTCTGGTAATGTACCTTGTGCCTGTAACCTGGCATCAGGGGATCACGCTCAAGTAGTGAAGGGGTGGTCCAGCCAATGATTCTATTCAGTTCTGTTTGCTTACTTGGTGTTTACTAGCACTAATGGTAGAAAGAAGTATTTTACTACCAGCTACGTAATTAGTGTTTAACTCAAAATCTCTAAATTGCTACCTAGTCATTGCTGGCTCTCATTTACTGCTTTATAGCCACATCTGAACCGGCATGCTAGAGATAGAAGGTTCCACGTCACGTTGTCTGTTCTGTGAACTGCTCATGAGATGGTGTATTTTGAAATTATCTCTCTTGTAGATTTATTTTAAACCTTAAATATTTGTATTAAGTTGACACAAAGCTACATCTGAAGTGGTCAATGCTTATTAGCAACAGCTGGTTTTGAGACAAAAGGCAGCGTGTTCCTTGGCTAAAATAGCCGTGTGTCTGGTCAAAAACTAGAATGAACAAATCTTGTATTACATAAAAGCTGTGGGGTTTATTCATCTTATGAAGTGGTTACTAACTACGAAATAACTTTCCAAACACAAATTTAGATAAAAGATGACAGCTTCTGGCAGCGTGGCAACTGAAGCCACTTTTGGTTTAGTATTACAGAGTGGCCCGACTTTATTTATGAGCTGTTGGATTCGGGGCCGTAACACTGTCTGAGAGGTTTACATTTCTCACAGTGAACCGGTCTCTTTTTCAGCTGCTTCCTGGCTTCCTTTTTAAAGGGGTTTCAGGTGAAATATTTGAGGAGTTCACTTCTAATAAAAATGCTTTGGTTGTCCAAGAGATGTTGGGAGAAGAAAACTCTCTTTAAGAAAAAGGCATTTCTGATTGCCGTGATAATGAGGGCTCAGTTACCATGAGGCCTAACCATGTTGATTAAAAACATTATCTGAACTACAATTACTGTAGAAACATCAGCTGAAGTTCAACTAGCTTCTACGTCACAAGGGCCAGTGATAAAACTATTACAGCTGTAGTAAGAGCTGTAGCTGTCATAGCTGTACTCAAGCTATACTCACAGCTCGTTACCCAAGTGATTGTATTTGCTTTTCTGTTCTTGAATAAAGGTTATTTCCCACTCTTGATGTGTTATTCAAAAAAATGTATTTCTGTTTCTGTAAGTTAACTTTTATTACGCTAACAGTGATTTCTTTTTAATTATGTAAATATTAAGAAACATGCTTCTTTTTTTATCTGCTATTTTAGAGTATTTCTGTGTAATGAGACAATCTGCTGTGGCAGGTGTGGGGTTTCTGCTGAGTGCTGCATTTCTGTCAGACCACTCTATGCAGAGGTGAAATTGTGAAGCTAAAAATAGACCATTCTTTGGAACGCCGTGGGGAGCCTTCTTGGCAGTCAATTTATATTGTTCCGCTTCTCTCTGCTTGCAAAATTGCTTATGTCTGTCTCTGGAAGTGCCAGAAAAAGCTGAAAAGTATTCACAGCTACATTGCAGTTTCTGGGAAGTGAGGGGTTTAGATTGCAGATGTATTGATTGTACCGGTCATATACTGCCACTTCTGCTGCTTTTTAGGTGCCGTAGATCATTTTGTAACAAAGTAGATTTAAGCATTTATTACAGATATGCAATGGTTTTTTTGTACATAGTTCAAACTTATTAAAAATTCTAATTACTAATCCTGATTCAAGCATGCATTGTTCTGAAGTTTTGTATAGTACTCTGAAAACATTTACAGTGTGTTGTGTGTTTCTAATGAATAGCTCTCTTGGTTTTAACAAATGAAACCTTTTTTCCCTTTAATTTTTGGAAGCAATATTTGATGACATTAACAGTCATTTTTTAGTCTTCATTCTTGCAATTTCTGTAGAGAACGCCAGCTGAGACAGTTAATCACAATGTTCATTGAACCCTATATGTATGTAATCAGTGAACATTGGTGGGTTTTGTTTACAAAAATATTTCCTGTTAACTGACTAATTATTTTCAAAATAGACCATGCAATTTTTTAAACACAGTTTAAAAAAAAAAAAAAATCCAATGAGTTTTTGCAGCTATATCTGCCTTTATTATAGCTCCATACCAAGGTAGGGAGCATGGGGAACGTCAAGATCAGTAGAGTGTGAATGTGTCCAAGTTAAATACAGACTCTTCTTGCTGTCAGTGCATCTTGACAAGCCCAGTTTTGTTACTCTGGAACGATAACTGGGTTTGTCTTAGAAACACTGATCGTTACTTACGGGTTTTTGCTGATGTGGTAAGTAGCACATTCCTGTATAATAGAATATGACGAGAAGAACTTTACTTGTGCTCTGCATGTGTCTTGATCATGGTAGCAGTTACCTGCTGTATGTTTTTTAAAAAAAGCAGGAGCTAAGTTTAGACCTAATAAGTGCACAGACTTCCTGTTTGGCACTCATACTTGGGTTTTTTGGGTTTTGGGAACTTTTTTTTAGGCCATTTTTTAAAGACAGCGGAGGATACCAGTTTAAACTATAATAAATTGTTGTAGAGGCACTGTAGAGGGGTGAATATGAACATCTTTCTTTTTCTCCCCCAATAAAACTTTGAACATAAAATGTCTTCCACTGTATATGAACATGGCTTTTACCTGGAAGATTTTTCTCAGTTCCCAGTTGTTTGTAGCATTACAGGTTTCATTAGGAATTGCCCTTTTTAAGATTTGCACATGTGCCTTACCCAAATTTTCTTCAAGTGTGATTCAGTTTTGAATCTTAGTCAAGATACTCTCATCCCTAGGGCACCTGAGGTACTAGTGAAATGTAGCATAATGAGAATGGCCTTGTTCGTAATAATAGACAATTAATTGGCTTTGATGTTATCTAGCATGCTTTGTTCAAATGCTTTCGGCTTTCACCTATCAAATCAAGGTGTTAATGCATGTTACTCATTAGAGTGTAAATAAATATTGCAAGCATGCAAGAGCAGCATTGCAAATAGTTTGTATAGTATTTCGTGCTGGATCCAATGAATAAATTGTTAATTTTAATGTTGATTTCTTTTTATATGCATGATAAGTTCAACTCTTTTATGAAGTTGCCAGATTTAAAAAGCCATTGGAAAATGCTACACGTACGTTTTCACATAGGCAACTGTATATAAAATATGTTCGTTATTTCAAAATAAAATTTAAATCTATAATTTCAGGTTACCAGGTTTTGCCTAACCAGCAGCAAAACTACCAGGGTTTAGTTGGAGTTCAGCAGTCTCAGAATCAAAATCTAGTCAGTGGCCAACACAACAACGTTGGGAATCAAATTCAAGGTGTGATTGTTCCATATCCTTCAGTGCCATCTTATCAGGTGGGTAATTTATTCATAACTTTCCAGTCATTCTTCTTTGTGTTTGAATGGTTTTAAAAAAATAAAAATAAATTTAAAGTGCATTGCTTTGTAACTGGTAGAAAGCTACAAGCAGGTGTCAGACGTGACTCTGGGGACATAAATTAAAAAAACAAACCCACAACTGAAGTGAGAAGAAAATCTGTCACAAGTGTACAAGTTCTAGTCTTGCTGAATGCCAAGTGCTGTGTTAATTGAGGTTCAGAGGATGGGGAAGAAAAAGCTCATAAGATTTCCCTCCCCACCACCCCACTTTCTGTGTAGAAAAAATATCTTTTTTTTTTAATTTATGGAGTCCCTTGCAACCAACATTTCCATTTTAGGGGAAGAAGATTTTTTTTTTTTTTTTTTTTTAATAAAACACTATTTCAACTATTGTCATTGCTAGGTTTTCTGGCTTTACAGAACTCCAGCAGATCTTCCAGTTTCTGGGTTTTTAAAAAAATCTTATATAAGCGAGGTGATGGTCAAGAGGCAGAAAGAAACATGGTCTGCAGAAGAAAATCTTAATGTGTGCTCAATTTTAGGTTTCGGTGCCTCAAGGTTCCCAAGCAGTGCCCCAGCAGACATATCAACAGCCTGTTATAATTCCCAGTCAGTCAAATCAAGGACTGCCCGCAACAGGAATGCCGGTTTACTACAGCGTCATTCCGTCAGGTCAACAGAATAATTTAAGGTGAGTTTAACTCGGTTATTTGATTTCTCAGCAACTAGGCTTAATTGCCTTGTAATAATTGACAGGATCTGCTATAGTATTGCATATATTAAAATGCATTTTAAAGGTAGTCTTACAGGCACTGTATTATCTATTTATTTTTGCTCTTATGCAATTAACTAAAGCAACCAGTACTGCTTTAATTGGGACAAACTTGTTAGACTGGAAAACATTGTTTCCATATCACTTTCAGCAATGCTTTACTCCAGTTCCATTTCTTAAGTTCTTTGCATTCCTTTTTTAATACATGAAGCATCAGTATGCTCATTAGCAACGCCTTTTAGGTTTTTTTGCAGTGACGTTTAAGGTGACTATCCGTATTCATTGATTTTGTCAAAGATACTGCTTTAATAAGGTAGAGAAAAGATTTGAATCTCGGAAGATGACTGACTTCTTTTTTTGGAGCTTTGTCTGGAAGGAAGTTAGCTTACTTTGTGTAGGTAACAAGGCCTGCTGGCACAAAGCTGGCTGTGAAACAAGCATAGGACCTTTCCTGTGCTTGGGGTCTGTTTGATAATTTTTACTCTTTTTTTTTCTTTTTTTTTTCCCTCCTACCTCATAACAGCAAACTAGTCTACATGTACAGATTTGCCTGTGTATGTATCTGTGTCCCCAATACAATTTGAGTATTTATGAGACAACAGATAGGCAAATACCTAAGAGAATTCATTAGAATTAATGCTTGTTAGAAATTTTTCTTTCTTTAGTTTTTTTAACTTGGAAACATGCATCATTTAAAAAATCTTGCTTGCAGCTTTTAAACAAGCAGCAATAGCATGGAGCTTGCTTCATCCTTTTGTGAGTGCAGAGACATAAACAGTATTTGTGTCACTGCTGCATGGCTTCGCCTACTTAAATCTGAATTCTTGTTCTTTGTATCTGAAGGTTCTTTTAATCCTTTTCTTCTGTAGTTATATTTGAGGTTCAGTGAAGTCACAGGTAGACATAATCCCAGACTTCTTTGAAGTAAGTTTTGTTGCTTGATCTTTTGCATCATTTAGAGCGTCCCTCTCTTGAACAGAGAAACAGCTGTTAGGAATTCAGAGCAGACCAGCAGCTAACGACAGCATCTTGCTTTTGTCAAAGTAGTTGTGCTGCAGCACTGTGACAAGGAAAGCAGAATGCTCTTCTGCAGGACCTGAAGAGTCTGCAGCCTACAGGGCGCTACTGAAAACGATAATCAGTAGACAGATGAGCTGTGTGAGAGCACACATCTCATGCAGATATAAAACCATCTGATTTAGTTTTCGCTCAGTTTTGTCTCCTTTAATGGAAGAGAATCTTAAAATTATATAATTGAACTGTGGGACAAAGGATGGAACAAACTTCTTGTGACGATACAGGTAAAAATGGTAAGTCCAATAGGATTACACCTCCTTTTTTTTTTTTTTTCCACAATATGAAGTAATATTTTTTTTCTCATTCCCTCAGAATTCTTACTTTATCTGTTAGTACAGAAATGAAGTACAACGTTATATAGGCACCATTCTGATTATGGCCCACCAACCTAACGTTCTGGCTCTGGCAGTATGATCAGTTAGTGGTACGGTAGAACTTGCCTATGTCTGTAACCTATTTGTCGCCTTAATGCCCTGAGAAAGCACAGGGCATAAATGAATTTTTAAAGTTATCTTTTTCCTACATACTACAAACAAATGAAAGGTGGTTTATCTCTTTGAATAACTTTCCATGACTGGTTATTTTTCCTTTTCCCACGCGCTATTTGGTAAAGCCGTGGAAAGGCAATCGTCTCTTCAGGCTGTGTTACTTCCCACTGAAGCAGGCGCGTACTTGGTTGGTGACCTGAAAAAGCTGGCTCAGCTGCCTGGGGCCAGCCTCCAGCTGAGAGACTGCGTCTGAAACCCTCATGGCAGGTTCTGTGGCGATCATTTAACTGAGACCTAATTCTGGGTAATTGGGCAAGACAACAAATTGTCTCTATTGTTATTCCACATGTCTTTATACTGGTATAGCTCTAGCGACACAAAAATAGTGTATCAAAACAGGTGAATTGGTACAGCTTCTTTTCAATGTTGCAGGGCATAAGTTTTTCCCAGGGAAGAGATGTGAAACGTCTGTCTTCTGAAGAAAGTAGATTCAGGGGCAGGTGGGAATATTATTGATTTTAAAATTAATGAAGTCTGAGTGATTTGCAGTACGTATAGACAGCAAATGCAGCAGTCATGATTAAATAAATGAGTGTAGCATAAATGCTTGTTAGTCATGTTCTTTTTTTGTTATTATTACAGTTCATCAGTAGGATATTTACAGCCTTCTGGATCAGAGCAGATACAGTTTCCTAGAACATCATCACCATGCAACTCCCAGCAGCTTCAAGGACAGCAGTGTGCAGGTTGGGGGAATAAAGTTTTTATTGAAAGACTTCAAAAATGTCTAGCTATTATTATACTGGGTCATTGGATAGTTGCTATTAAGGGTTTGATTTAGAATTAACTGTGGTGTTACATTTCCTTCTGTGTTCCATTTCTGAAGTTATCCTGGAGGCAGGTTAACTCGACATCGTTAAAAGCTCTCAAGTTTCTCAGAATTCAATAATGAACATCATAATGCCTTGCATGTCTGCTTGTGAGTTGAGACAGATGTGGGAACTATACGTTGTCAGCAGAATGACTTTCATCTTTTCCTGAGTAGCTACATGGGTCTGAAAAATTTGAGATGTGGGTTTACATTTCATAGAACAAGCAAGGTACATCTAGGAAGCAGTATACTTGGCTCTTCTACTCAAGAAGCATTCTAGATTTCACTTAATGGAGTAGGAGTGGCAATTTTCTTAAGATTCCCGGAGAAGAGGGTGAACATTGTAAGCATTCTGGATTTGGACAGGGAGAAGAGGCAGCTTTTGACCCTGCTGAAAGGCTAAACAAAATCTTCCAAAGCTGTGTGGGGTGTTTTGGTTTTGTTCTTACGGTAGCCTTATTTACTGCTTTTACTTTCATAGTTTATAGCAACCATTCAAGTCAGAAGCCATCACCTCCTACATTATTGCCACCTTCATCAAAGTCAAAGCCACAGCAGGCTGCTTCCATTGTGCACTACAGCATAGTGTCTTCACCCTCATCCTGTAAAAGTTCGCCCAGTGGTCTTTCCATCATGCAGCCAATAAAAGGTATATTTTATTGGGGTTTTCATCTAAGCCATTCTGTCTAGAAATCTGTTGTAAATTACCAGATTTATTTCATGGCTAACTGCTAGAACAACTCCACTTGAGTGCCATCTCTGCAAATACTTTTTTAGTAATTCTTCATCTGAACTGCTATTAATGTAACTTATGAAATGACAGCTTGGAACTTAAGTGAAGCAATAGACAATTTCATGGGGGCAGCTTGGAGGCAGCAGATAGAGAGTGCCAGCAAAAGCACTTAAATCAGGTTCAGAATGTTTTGATCTACAAAATATTTAGGTTGTGTTTTTTTTTTTAAAGGGATATAAATAGCAGCCTCAATGGTGAGTGAAAACAGCAGTGACACAGAGCTTGTCATATCCATAAAATGTTTATCAATGTTAATATCTAAACACTTGAAAACTCTGAATTTCCAACCAAAACAAAGAGCACTAGTGTTAGCCTCCAAACAAGAGGCTACAGAACAATCCTGTGATCATGGCGGTACTGTCCTTATTTTCCTAGCAGGGAATTTGATACGTTACCTGTTTTTGGCCAGCCAAACCTCTGATCAGAAATACTGCTATCTCCACATTTTGCAAGCAATAGATTAAACAACCCTGGGTCAATGACCTAGATTCCAATACAGGTTTATCTTTTAAGATATTTTTGAGCCTGTTTATTAGTAAACAGATAACTGGCAGTTAAGTGGCAAGATAGCTGGATTGGCAGTGTATTTTACTTTCTGGGCAGGTTTGATTTTGTTTCCACTTTGCTTCACGTTAGTTTGGCTTTAATTCTGGAAGACAGTCATTTTGGGATGTCTAAAATTGGTCTCTCACTAGTTTGTTCTTCTACACTGATCTATCCTAGTAATGCTGGTTTATGCAGTTTTGGAAGCCTGATTCAAACCTGTTAAACTGTGATTTAAAGTAGTTGGGGAAGGGGGAAGCCCTCTGTGATATAGGGAAAACAAATTTTTGAGAGAACAAAGAAAAGCGTGCTTTTCAGTAAGTGATACTGAGATGATGAATCAAGGCCACTGAGGTACAGAAACGAGGATATATGCAGAGAAGCAGCGGAGTTGTGTTTCTTTTCATTTGAAAAAGTTACAGGACCAGACTGCAGATCTAGGGAGCCTTTCAAGGATTTCTTCTCGGTTTTCCTTCTAATGGGTTTTGACAGGTGGTAAAGTGTCTGCAAACTGACTTAGGCGTTCTGTGACACTTCATCAGCATGCTTGTTTAGGAAAAGAATTCCATTTATTTTGATTAACTGAAATGCTGTGGAACTAGAAGTAATAGAAAGAACAAGTCTTTCTGGATCCACGAAGTTTTCTTTTGCAGTTTAAATAGCTTTCTCAGATTGTGACGCTTTTTTAGAAACAGTGCTGTAGATGATTTCGAAAGACAAGCATGTTTTTTGTTGAGTGTTCAGTTCTTGCAGAACAGAGAGTCAAGAGTTGTATGCTGAGTGCTGCAGAATAAAATGCTATAAAATAAAACAGTAAGATGTGAATAGGTATCATAATATTTGTATATATGTGAAAAACATTAAAATTAAACCAATTTTCTTATGTCAAATGTATTGTGTATATAGGTGTTTGTCTGGTGCATCTTGGGTTTGCATATAGAGATTACATAAGTTTAAGGCTTTGCCAGTTGGAAACTGTTGTGTTATATATTATTCTGATTATGTAGTAGATATCCATGAGGAAATTTCTATTTTGTACAGGGACAGAGCAGAGACTCTTAAATTCATATCCTCTGCTGAAGTTAGCCACACGTCTGATACTTCTGTTTCGGTCTGTAACGCGTGGGTAGGATGTTTTGCCATAAAAAGAAAGTATAGATGTGAAAACATTGCTAGTATTACCTCATGCATTTTTATAAATATCAATATAGTAAATGTTTCAGAATACAGTTTACAAAGGCTAATATAGTTTTAATATTATGAATGTATTATTCTCCATTGTTTGGTTTGCTTTTTGAAGGTGTCCGTTTCCTTTTTTTGGAGCCCAGGGGTAGTGAAAACAATAGCCTATTTTTAAAAAAATGCAAGATTAATGCATTTTACAATCTGTACCTGATGGCTCCTAGCTGATGCTGTGACATAGGTAGAAAATTGAGAAGATTGTAGACTCCCTCTTTAGAGGTGGATGATTAGATGATGTTTAAACCATGTGTTTTAATTGTGGTTTCTGAGAAATGCTGTAAACAGTGGGGAGAGTGGAGAAGGAAATTGCAAACAAGCATTTAGAAGTGAACAGGACATTACATAAATTACTGGGACAGAGCCAGGTCAAAGGGGGAAGACAGTTTTTCTCTCAGGCAACCTCTCATCACAACTCACGTGAAACCTTATGGAACAGCGCTGCCTGTTTGGCTGTTCTCCCCTGACTTTGGCGTTCCTGTCGCTACCGCAGTAGCTGAGTGCTATGGGATGTGGGGATCCGTTTGCAGTCTGCCCAGAAAAACTTCATATATAAAACTTGTAAATGAGGGTAACCTCAGACCAAAGGTTGATTCCAGATATTTCCATCATATCAGAGAAAACATTTTGAGTCCATATTGCTGTGTATCACGTAAAACTAACTAGGTAACTTCTACTTTTAATTAAAGCTTTTTTTTTTTTTTTTTGCTTAATACCACATGTTCTTCAACACATTGCTCTGGCAGTAACTACAGTGAATGCAGAATACTTTCAACTACTATCAAATAGAATGCTTTCTTTCAAAAATATTCTCAATGATGAGTTTCAGTGGTTCTACTTATCTTTTCTGATTCTGGGAAGCCCTAAGTTAACTATTGTAGATTTATACAATAGCAGGAATATAATTGTACACGAGATACTGCTCTAATTTTCTAGAATTCAGCTGATTTGGCAAAACATTCATTATGTTATTCCTTTTATTTTTAATTCATGTCTGTTCTGCTAAAATGAAGATTGAACGTATGAAGAACTAACAGGATCCTACTGATTTCTTGTCTTGTAGCAGTAGCACCACCACCAGGTGGAGGAGTAGTAATGATGCAGCTAAACATACCTAACAACCCTCAGCCTCGCAACCATTCACCTCCACAATGGAAACAGAATAAATATTACTGTGATCATCAGAGGGGGCAGAAGTCCGCAGAACTTAGCACTTTAGACAGTGCTGCACAGGTATGAGTTTTTTGGTTTGTTTTCCAGTGTAACTTATAATTTGCGTAAATTGCATCTTTGCGTATTTTTTCAAAAGTTCATTTTGTGGAATAAAAATCTGCTCTGATAAAACTCCATACAGCTATTTTAACTGTACTGCAGTCTCAGTGCTGTAGCTGGTGTTTAGCTTGGTCAGCTAGCTACCTTTTAAAACACTAACTTGCTTTTTATTCCAGTTGCAGCATAGTCCTCAACTAGGTAGTCCTGTCACCTCACCGGCCCAATCACCAGCACCAGCTCAGCTGTCAAACATGAAGAACATCCGTCCCACATTAACACCTCTTTCTATTGTGTCCCAGTTTTCTAGACCTTTTGTCCCCGGACAAGGTATATTTTTAGTTAACTAAAATGTGTGTGTGCTTTTTGTTTGAATGTTTGAAAATACAAGTTACATTAGGATTTTCTGATTAATTAGAGCTCACGTGAGTAGTAATGCTATTGAAGCAAGATCATCAAAATTATCCACTCAAGCATCATGGAAAACTACACATCTCTCTGCACTGATACTGTACCTCCTATTCCCAGAAGCTTTTGATCTTCTTATTGTGAGAGTTTCTATAACCCACTAGCTTTCTCAATGTGAAATCCCCATTTCAGCATTGAAAATATTAATAAAATGTTTTATATAATTTAGCTTCAAGTTTTAACCATAAATCAAGAACTTGACGCACACTGTCACAAAGATAATTTTAGAGCTACAAAGGTAAATAATGTGGGAGTAGCTGATGGTAATACCTTAGGTGGGCATATTAACTTTTGGGGAAAGGACAGAAATGCAATGTTGAGGTGGATGTTTTGCCAAACACACTTACTAGTTGATGATGCACTAAATCAAACCACTGCCTAAGTGAGAGTTCTTCGTTCCTTTGCAGAAAAACTAGCATGATGGGACTACAGCCCCGAGCCAATACTGTCGCTGCTTCTGTTAGTGTTTCAGACAGTACCGACCCAAAGGAAAAATTCCTTGTAGAAGAGTTTCAATCTGCTGCTGCCATGTTAACAGAAAAACAGAAAATAGGGAATTTTTACTGAGATGTGACAGTTTAAAAACATTTTAAAACCAGTTGATAAAAAACGCCCTCAGTCAGTGAGAAAAAGACATCCTGGTATAGTTCCCAAATTCGGAATTATCGAGTCTGTTTTCCAGAAAGATTTACTTTAAAGCAAAACTTACAGAAAGTTGTGTATGTCTGTCTTATTGAGAAAGAAAACCTTATTTTCTTGTCTGTCCTTGTCTGACCTTCTGCATAAGATTTGTCATTTGCTTTGTATTCCACTGTTGTAAAAATTCCAGGTTGTCTGTTCTAAAGTTTACCTCTCAAGTTTCTTAATCTCCTGTGATTACTAAAAACTTCTATTCCATTGTCTTTACGGATCCTTGCAGCAAATAGGAATGTGAAGATGTACCTGGCACTAATCAGGGATATAACCATGAAAATAATTAAATTAGTACACTGAGAGGAACTTTAGCCTTATTAAGCTCACTTTGAAATGAGAGAATTTAGATAAGACAGCAATGAAGAAAAATTTTTACTGTGTTTTTCAGTGTAATCTTTAAACGCAAGAAAGCTTTACCTTTTCACCTTGTGATCAGTACGTGACTGACTGACATTTATTTAACCACGGCAAATCTTATTTTGTTAGCCCAGCCAAATATACTACTTTGTGCACAGTTATTCTGCTTCCTCTGCTGTGTAAGATACACATCATAAGAGGAACTTGGAGGCAGATTTCACATAGCAGTAAAACCCTTCTAATTACCTTTTTCTTTAAGGAGATGCCAGATACCCATTGCTTGGCCAACCCTTGCAATACAATCCACCATCTTTGTTACGTGGACAAGTAACAAGCCAACAGGTATTAAAGAGAGCAATTTTCTGGCAACTCTGGGCGGGGGGAAACAGACACAAAGCAAAAAAACCCAACAGTTGGGGACTACCATTATAACCACCACGAACAGGGGAATATTTTATTGCATTAGAAACGTAATGGAGTGGAAGGTGCTTGCTTTCCAATAACAGATTCATTTTGTGTTGATACTTCCCATTGTTCTTATATGTTGTCTTTTAAAAAAAAAAAAAATTCCTCAGATTTAGATTTAGGCACATTGTTGATCACGGGGTTTTTTTTGTTTTGTTTTTTTTTTAAGCAATTTGACAGCACTTCCAAAAATCACAAGAGAGAACATTTGCTAAAAGGAATTTCTTTTATTTGCATAACGATTTTTAAAAAATAGAAAATACATGTGGGTATTTCTAAACAAAGAGTGGCTTTGTTTCTTTCAAGAAAAACAAAACCACAATATTACTGTTAGCAAAGCGAAAATGTTTTGTTATCTACTTAATTTTGGGGACAAACATACAGACCTCCTACCTCTACATTGCTGAGTTGTACCCCAGATCAGGCAGAAGATGTGATGGATTGGGGGGGTGGGGTGTTCTTCCAAGAAGATTTAATGGAGTTTTTGGTCACCATTTCCTCTTTCTTCTAAAGGCAAGGACTGAATGTGCCTGACTGCAGGATTACTAAACTCCAACACTAAAATTGGACATGAAAATGTTTTCTGTATCATGGTAGAGCAGGCTATTTTCTAGACATTCCTCTGCACCATTTTTCACTGAGCTAACAAAGAAATTTTGAGATACTAGTGCAATGTCATTCAAGTACCTCATTTATGTCAATCTTTCCAGTGTCAGCCTGGAAACAGACATGGGAACAGGGGAAAGAAACCAGCAAAGAAGGCTGCTTCAGCAGATCTTGGTGCAGGAGAACCAGGTATGGAACTGCTGATTGACACAGTCCTCCAACAAAATGAATTCTGGTGATGGGCTGGGAATGTAACAAGAAAAGCACAGGTGAGAAAAGGGACAGAAGGAAGAGTAGTTGGACAGAATGGACATGGCAAACACTGGAGTCGTAAGGCTGGAGAGGAAGATTTGATCTTGAGGGAGGCGAAGAGGGGGGTTAAATTATAAAAGTGTGATTTTGAAGGCTGGAGAGAAGACCAGAGAAGAGCAGGGTTAGACAGAACTAAAAGGAAAAGCAAGTTTATCAGTTTACTATATTGTTACATTAAATATTGTTATATTACATATACATATCCCTGCTTCCTTTTACTTGCGGAAGTGTGAAATTACGTAAACCACAAATTAATTTGTCCTTGGTTTTCTCCCCCCTAATAAAAATAAGCATATGGATTTGGGGGACATGTTAGAAGATCTACAGATTAGCTCCTTGGAGCTGGTAAAGATGTCATCCAAATAAAACCTGACATATCTATCTTTGTATCTTTATTGGAAAGAATTTTTGGTGCAAGTGTTACCTATTATCAACTCTTTCCAGAAGTTACAGATAAATGAACTTTTTCTAACAATTTACTAGAGAGGATTTTCTGAGAGAAGACAATTTCTTTAGCACAGTGATGTGTGAAGAGTTAACAGGGAAAGGCAGTGAGAAACTACTGGGAGTTCTCAAACCTGCTGCAAAATTAGGTGTTGATTATTTCATTATTTCTCCCTGTCTCTTTTGAGGGCCCTCTTTGTATTCTCAGTCTTTATTTGTATGCTTGTAGCTAAATGTGAAAGCAAAAGGCTCTCTGGAATACCAGAAATGGAATGCCTGTGTATTTGGTATCAGCCAACTGGAAGTACAAGTACGAAATAACTCCTTTTCCATTGTATTTGTTGTATCATTGAGCACAATGACCAATTTAGATCCAATGTTTTTCTTGTTTCAGTTGCGGGAAAAGTTCTAGAAATTACTGAACTGCCAGAAGGCATAACTCGGATGGAAGCAGAAAAACTATTTGGAGAACTTTTAAAAGTTGGTGCCAAGATTCGGTGGCTAAGGGATTCGCAGTGTCTACAAACACAGCAGCAGCACCATCGTCGTTACTGTGGCAGCGGAGATAGTAGCGTGAACACTGAGCCATCCAAACCTAGTGACTTGGCTTCCACTTACACGGTTCTAGCTACGTTCCCTACCATGTCAGCTGCTCAGAATGCATTGAAGAAACAAAGTAGTACCTCAGTGAACAAGTTCAGGCTGAGAACAAGCAAGAAGCACTACGACTTTCATGTTCTGGAAAGGGCCAGTTCTCAGTAGCAGTTCCATCAGTGGACACTCAGCCTTTACTACTTCCACGTCCTCCTCTCCTTGATTGGCTTGATGTTATGGGGTTTCTGTTCTCTTCATAGACACTCCTGGGATGTTTTGTCATATGACATTAGCCATTGAAGAATAAACAACTCCGTGATCCAACAAGATGAAGAAAAAAAAAAAAGCAGAGTTAATCCCAGACAATAACAAGGAATCATCTTGGAGACAGGCAGCTTTCTACAAGGAATGCTGTTGAAATGCCCCCTACTTTTATAGTAGTTTTGTTTTATATTTTTGAATTCTTGTATCAGATCCAAAGTTCTATTGTACAGCAAACGTTCATAAAAATCCATATTCAGATTTGTATTTTATAATCCCTTTTCACAGCCAGCACACAGCTGTCCATTCCAAGGCAGGAACCTGAGGATTGGTGGAGGGAAAAAGAGAGCCATTTTCAAGGAATTACACTCATTTTCTAGCAAACTACCCCAAATCTTCAAATTAACCTGTTCTTTGTCCCTTGTGTTTTTCTTTATTTTTTTTTCTTAAAAAAAAAAAAAAAATTAGTAACTAACTCCTTAGATGGTCATTTTCTTTTGAGATTCATTCAAGCAGTGTCAAAAGAGATTACAAGTAGGTTGTACCCTTGAAGGATTTGCTTCTGATCCAACAAGTTTAATAATTATTTAAAGGGGAATATGAATAGGTTACAAAGAATGTTCACAGAATCACATTTTAATATTTCTTCTTTTTAGCAAAAAGTGTGAAGAAACTAAAATGTATCTTCACAAGTGACAAAATGTTTGCACTTTAATTGTGTTCCCACCAGTATGGATCTCTTTCTCTTCCTTTTCACGCTAAGATAATTGTGTTTGATAAGTGCTGGAAACCTTTTTAATGGTTTAAGTTTTCATCATTTGCAGATGCTCACTGGACATTAAAAATTCATTGCACATAAATGAAACAAACTTTTTTCAATTTGTGTAATTTGCAAGGCTGTACAATGTGTGCTGATGCAAGCCTTTTTCAGTTCAAGAAAATAAATGTTTACAAACACAAACTTTTCCAGTGCACTTGTTTAAACTTCTTGGAGTCTTCTGAAACCTGGATGAATGCGTATTAATGGTTTGGATCCCTTAAAATGTGAGAAAATAACTTTAAAATAACGCAAATACTAGAGCTTCTCCAAGAACCACTATCACTGTTCCTCTTCCTGAAACATACATTTACATTATCCTGCCCTTCATAATTTTTAAATGTTTCCCTATATAAGTAAAAAGAGAGAGAAATCGATCAGAGACTATCAGGGACTGCTCCTGGTTTTTGTTTTGTTTTGTTTGTTTTTTAGCACAGGCACTGATTTGCTGTGTAGATGACCAGCTACTTGTACCTTTCTTAAGGCTACTGCTGTGTCAAAGATGCATTTGGAACTTCCCTAAGAGGATACTCAAGGTAAACATTATGTTTAAAAACACATTTTACAGAGGAAAAGTATGGGTGCCTAAACCAGCATTCATTTTCACTTTGTATACAAAAAATCCTGTCTCTGAACAACCAAACATAAAACACGTAAAGTGGCAAGAACAGTCCTATGCATGTTCAATTCTTCAGTCCTTCATGTGATGAATCAAAGTACTTGGAAGAAAACTGGCCCGTCTGGAATCATGTAGCCTAATAAATTAGGTATATGGGACTTGATTTTGCAAAATGCTTTAGTAACAGGTATTTATGTGGCCAAAGGTAAACTTACACTCAGATGCTCCCCTAAAACAGAGGAGAAAATGTTCAGCTTTGAGGCCCTGGCCAAAAGACAGATCTTATCCCTGTCTGCTCTTCTAAAAGGCTGGTACTTGGCATTTGAGTTTCTATGCTATTACTTGAATGAATATACTACTTGAAGGAGAGGGAGATATGTCGTCCTCCTCAGGTTGGACTGCTGTAGTTTACTGCCCCCAAAACCAAAGGCGGTAAGAAGCCCAGCTTACGCAGATTACAATCGTCCCTCCTCTGAATAGCACAGAGATAACATGACTAATGCACAGGTTCCGTCACTGCCTCTTGCAGATTTCCAGTGCTGGTTTAAGATTATTATTTTAATCCTGTAAAGTAGTTAACAGATTAAAGGTCTGTAATGACAGGTGTCACAACCTAGAGAAGCAGCTGCCTCCTGTAGCTAACACGTTCCAGGACAAGATTTTTCACAGATGTAGAAGAGTAGTCAATAGTTGAGAGCTTCCATCTATTCTGAACAACCCAAGAACTAAATCAAACATGAAATTAAACCATTTCCAAAGGATGCTGCATGACTTACTTCATTTAATATCTTTTCCCATAATAACTAAAGAGAATAAAATGTAATGAGAGCAGTACGCATAGAGGACACAAGGAATCCAAACAAAAGGAGGGGAGGGATACACTGATTAGGAACAAGCAAATAATTCCATTCTTCTCAAGTAAGTTGGAAACTTGAGTGAAAATTGCCCTGGGATTAAAAATTAGAACATTTAATAAGCCAGTTCTGTTCTAATCCACCTACAATCACTACGAGCAGCTCGCCCTTTCTGAGTATATTTTCCATTGCGTGAAACAAGGTCAGTGACATTTCTTTGATCTGGACCTGCTGATGTGAGCTGCAAGGATACAATTAACAGGGCTCTGGAAGTGTTAAAGGCCTCCGCTGTCTACAGCGGGCACAGAATTCAAATAGTTCTGCTTTACAGTCTTGTTCATTCCTGATTTTGTGCTATTTCACACTGTCCCTAGTAAGTGAACAGAGTGGTAAGCTCATCTAACCAAGACCATTTGTATCTTCCTGGCTTCTATGCTTCTGCCCTTTTGGTTCCCTGAAACACATAAGCCTAGGGACTGCGTACAAAATCCCTGGCACTAGATTTGTTCCATAGATTTGGATTGTGTTCTGGAAAGCAAATAAATGCACTTTATGGCACAAAATAGACAGTGTAAGTAAAACTAGCATTCTCAAGTGTTCTCAACGGATCTTCTAGTACTCTAGTGTATTTGAGCTTCCTGTCATTTAACGTTAAAGCCATTTTTAAAGTAAATAGTGGCAAAAGTAATTAAGTGGGGACTTAAATGATATTGCAGTAATTTAATACATTTCATTTGGTTGGGAACATGTCTTACAGCTTTTAAAGCTGAGGAGAAAGCACTGGAAGACTACCTGGAAAAACTGAGCAAATCTGGCCATTACCTACTCGACCAAAGGCTACTATTTATTTATTTTAAATTTAATGAATACGGTTTTATTACTAGGTAAAATCCATCCCTGAACTGATCCAATGTTATTTGTGATACCACATTGAAAATTATATTTCAAAATTAAAAAAAAAACAAATTTAAGCCCCGTACTCTGTGAACACTCAAAACCACAGGGCCATGAGGTTGAATTTGGGTAGATGATAACAGCACACCTGAGAATCTACTCACAGCCTCACCTGCCTCCTGTTTCAGTAAGACTGGATTGCTATGAAGTGAAACATTGGCAATGGGCATCTTGCATCTGACCTGAGAATCCCCCCTGGGCAAATTTAACCTATTTTAATCTGAAATCCTTTTCTTTCACTCACACACATATGCTTAGAAAATGACATAAAAAGAAAAGTAGTGGAACATCTACAAAGAAAGAAATCTAGCACTGTGGTGTACTGAAGACTCTGTAGTGCAATCATTCCTAATCCTACTGGCCTGCTGTAGAACACAGTATGTTTCAAGATCCAGGTGGTACAGATGAGAGCTCAGTTTTGTCAATTTGTAAGAATTGTTTAGCTTGATGAATCAAATGAGATACTTTGATAAGCAGCATGCCTTTCACAGTAAGACCATTACTTTGTCTTGTGCTATTCAAATACCTCTGTACCCTTATCCTATCTAGTAATGCCAGCCATTTCCCTCTCAAGCTGGAATAGTTATGTTCTCATGCTATGACGCTCATTTGTGCCTTAAAACTTCACATTTGACAGGTTTGTTGTTTTGAGTTAATCTTGTACTAACTCGTTTGGATGTCTGAAAGGGGAGTCATAATTAAAATTGCAACTAACTTATTTTATAAATATCTATTTTAGCTCCATGATGTATTTTTTTTTCCCTAGAAAATCAGTGTGGGCTGTAATTTCCCGTATTTAGCTCTGAGGCAAAGAACGTTTATAAGAAGTTTTGGAGAAAATTTATCAAACCACTTTTATGTTACAGGTCATGAAAAATGATGGTAGATGGAATTTTTATACATTTCCAGCCGAGAAAGGACTTACTTCAATTCCTTCAATGTTTCCACAGCTCAGTCTTTATGAAGGTTGATGTGCTGCCTCTAGTCAACGTCCTGCTCCTATTCGCATTTGAAATGTTTGGAGTTTGGGTATTTTTGGCTATTGATGTCAATGAGACTTCATTTTGGAAGCCTTATTTCTTGGGTGTAGACCACAACCCTTAAAAGGGCCTAATTTCCAAAACATTCTGAAAATTAAGTCCTTTAAGTTCTCTTATTCGGGAACCTGAGAGCAAAGTCACTATTCACATGTGAAAACTTCAGACACAAGGTCCAGTGTAGCTGAAGTTGCCTCTTGGCTGACCTGAAAATGTATGCAATTAGGTTCTTATCACCACGTGAATGAGCCTCCTTTTAGTTCAACGTCTGCCTCCTGTGTTTAGGCTTGTAGGGCTGGAGTTTGGACCTGGCTTTGTTTGGCAGCCCCTTGTCAGGAAGTTTTATTTTTTATCCTGCTTGACATTTTCCAGTGTTTGCCATTTGTCAAAATTTGTCAGATTGAAAGCAGATCTTGCTTAAGAGATTATTAAGAAGCACTAAAATTTGGTCCAGGGCACAAACACTTTAGTGTTTGCTGCTTTTTTCTCATTTTTCAGTTTTACTGGTAAAGCACACAAGCCTAGTCGTTACATGGGATGCATGCAACTGCAACGAACCGTTTCTGCACTTCTGAAGAGAAAGTTGAATGTCAGATAAAACTAGTGCTGTAAACCAAAGAGCTATATAGGAAAATCTGTATGTTGCTGGTAGTTGTATGCTTTTAAAACTGGTATAAATTATAAAAATAAACTGTGCTGCTGTGGATAATGCTTAACAGTTAAATTTATTCTTAATTCAGTTCCCATGTCCCAGTTACCCGAGAATCTGAATTAGACTACGGATTGGTGTTAACGCACCGTGCTGGCAGTAGTGACATTTTTCAGATGCAGGTGCAACAGAGGTGTAAGGCATGCTAGAACCTGGCTGCAATATGGACTGGCTTCAACAGCATCAACTGTGTTATGACAGTCTACCACACTGATTTATACAGACGAGGAAATACACCAGAGCTTGTCTATATGTTTACGCAAATCTGTCGCCTTTTTACTTGGCTTAAACTGATACTTTGATTTGTTAACGAACCATTGATTAGTGTGAAGACACAGTGCAGTTTAAAAAAGTAACTAACTAATAAAAATATTTTCCTTTTTAATCCAAGTAGATCTGTGCTGTTTCGGGGGGGAAATTAATCTCTTAAAACGTAAATGGCTGTCTTGCATTGTTCCCCATACTGATTGCTGAATTAGGGTTTGCGTATTCATTTTAACAAACTAACTGACATTTCCACAAGAGTAAGAGATGAAATTTCAGTCAAATTTGGCTCCATATGTTCTGAAGAGTCTTAGACTTGCAATAGCGAATGCTCTAGAGGTGGACTAAGACCTTACAAAATGGGATTACAAGCATTTTGGGAAGCAGGCTGGATGTAGGAGAACCCTTTCAAAATGGTGTTAAAGAGCCTGTGGAAGTTACCCTGATCCATGTACAGTTTGCCTCATCTCTGTGGTTCTCGTTTGTGTACGCGCACACACGTGTTTGAGATGGTGCAACCCACCCAACTTGATCTGTGTCCTGCCTTATAAATGTTCCCTATGTATAAAGCAATTTGCCTAAGTCAGCCAGGGATCTGGCAGGGAACGGAATTCCAGGTAATGCTTCTGCTATCAAATTATTTTTTCTTATTTCTCAATAGAACTTTCTACTTACCAGTTACCCCTCCCTGTTCCCAGGCCTACAAATTGAAGACCTCCGCTGTCTCCCAGGGACACCTGCTCTAGGGACTCTCAGATTAATTACAGCAGCAGAGACATGTGCAACAGCAGCAACTCAGTGACCCTACAGTTAAAGAGTTATACTTGTAAAACTGCAATTATTTGAGAATGTAATATAAATAGTTCCTGATGATGGGAAAGATTGTACACCCTCACAAAATTTACCTATCCAGTCATTAGTAAGCCCTTCCACTTTTATGTTTAAACAAAACATCTTCCTTGCTTGAAGTGGTATAGAAATTTTTAAAAATCATATTTGCAAAGTAATTTCCAAACAATACAGTGTTCGACACTTCACTCACCCTTCTCATGCAACTCAGCTTCCAACTTAGGGTTTCAGATGAGAGGCAATAAATGCAAGCTACAGCAGTTGGGAATGCCACGAGAATTACTACAACGCCTCCAAATTCTTCAGATTCTTAATACACTAATACACAGATCTTAATATCTAATACACAGACACTTAGGATACTAATACACAGTACAACCTAACCTCTTCCTCTATATGCATATGTGTAACATGTCTTTTGGTTCATCCTAAAAAAAAAAGAATTTACAGTTTAATACCATCCAAACTTTTGCATTGTTCTTAAATCCGTTTTGTACCATGAAGAAAGAAAATACCAAAAAAAAAATCTCAGTAGAAAAGCTATAATGTTCTGACGGTTACTTTTTCAAGAAACTTGCAGAAGCACAGTATGTATATGCAAAGCTTACCCAGTGAGCAGGATTACTCTGACACATTTTCCACACGCTGCATCTTGAGAGAAGTAAAACCATTTTTGTATATTGTTGTGAACATTGATTTGCCTCTTTTAACTGTGGCTTTGTAAGTTTCTTAGCTGTCGTTATCCCGTGCCTTTTCTTATTAAACTCTAGGTTACACTCCATACAACACCGAAAGGCTTTCCATGCTGAGAGACGATTTTTTGGGCTTCAAATGTTTGTCAGCATCTGCCTCAGCAATAGTTACCTAGCATACATAGTCACAGTCTTAAATGTGCTTCAGAATTTTATCATCAGAGCACCTGAAATTGTCCTATCCTTGTTAGTGTGAAACGTCCATCAGAGAGACTGTCTGCCTCGGCTGGCTGTATCCCCCTAAGGCTGTGCTGGAAATGCCACACCATCCCAGTCGCCATCCCTCACAGCCTGGCAGACCAAGGAGCATGGCCAATGTTCTGCCCTCACTTCCCGCCACTCACAGGGGATCCGTGCACACCACACTCTCTACTTTTTGTCATATTCAGCACAGATTTCCGTGAAACTGTTAGCTGCTCCACAATTTTTCCCCTGTCGCACCCCTGACTTTCCCAGGGTGTGCGCTGGGGCCAGGGTTACCTGTGGCCATTCTGTCCTCACAGGCCCTGGGGTGCACGATGCGTGCACCTGGGTGCGTGAGCCCCTTTCACCCTGCCCCGGGGCTGCCCTCAGCCATTTCGCGGCGGGACACACCTCAGGGGCCCAGCCGCCGCCGCGGACACAGGCGAGGCACCACGGCGCCAAGATGGCGCCCGGCCGGGGCGAATCTGCCGCCACCCCGCACGGGGCGGGCGATCAAGCGCCAATCAGAAGCCGAGGTCGAGCCGCGGCCGCCGGCGCAGGCGCGCGACAACGCGTCGGTGGGGGGGCCTCCGCCGCGCGTGCGCCTGGCGGTGACTGGCAGCGCCCGGGGCCGGCAGCGGCACCATGATGTGGTTCGGGGGCTCCATCCCGGCCGCCATCGCCGCCGCCAAGCAGCGGAGCTCGGTCTTCGTCGTGTTCGTGTCAGGTACGGTACGGTACGGTACGTCCGGGGCGGGGCGGGGCGGCGGCGGCGGCGCTGGGAGCTGGGCCCTGGGCCCTGACCGCCCCCGCACTGACACGGCGCCTGCGGCCGCTTCGCCGCCGGGGCCCGGGAGCAGCCGCCGCCGTTCAGGCGGGCCTCGGGGCTGCCGTGCCGGCCCTGGGCACAGCCCCGGGCTCCGGCGGCGCCCGAGTGGAGCGCGGTTCCCGGACTGCCATCCCCGCCGTGGGTGCCGCCGCCCGCTTTCCCCGGCGGCTGGGCCCAGCCCGCCCGCGGCCCTGTCAGCCGGCGCCGCGCCTTCCCTGGCCCCCGGGCGGGGCTGGCCGGAGCTCGGCAGCGCCTTCGGCAGCTGCTGCTTCCCCGCCTCCCCCTCCCGCCGTGCAGGGATTTCTGCTGTGTCAGTGCGAGCCCCTGCTGCCCGGCCCGGCGGCGCGGGGCCTGCTCCGGAGCTGTCCCGGGCCTTGTCCTTGCTGTGCTGTGTCCCGGCTGCGCACGCTGCTGCGGGCACGGAAACCCGTTCTTTCGGGGTTTCTCTCTTCCCTTCATTATATCCTTGGATAAGCCTGCATCCGCTTCTTCCTGCTGTAACTTAGCTGTGTGTGTACAGTGGCCGTGTTCTTTTCAATTTCCTAGTTTATTCTGTACGATAATTGAAGAAACCTGTAGAAACTCACATTGTCTCTGTGTACATTGCTTTTCTGTCTGGAAAAATAAGAATGGGTAAAAGGAAAGGAGAACATTAGGCAGGCTCTTTAACCTTCTTATGTTTTTATGTGTGTCTTGTTTCTTTTGGTTTTTGCTGTTGCCAGTGGCTTGAAGTTTTTCAAACGCCACATGGAAAAACAACCACGCTAAACACGTGACTTATGTTGTTCCCTTAAGAATTATTGAACCGTGGGATTTGCTTAGCATCGAGGAGAAGTTCACTCCCAAAGGGGTTATGAACAGAAAAGTAAAGTGCAGTTAAGCTCCTTTGTTGACACAACTCTCCTTCTACTTTGAGAACAGCATTTTCTACTGGATAGTAAACATACTGCTAGAAGTAAAGATCTTTTCAGCCCACAACATGCTTGCTATGTTGGTGTTGGAGGAAGAGATGGGGTAGTGTATGCAGGCTTTAAGGCAGCATTTTGAAGCCCACAAGTCATGATGACAAGTGAGTGCTCTGATGTGAAAGCCTTTAACCATTGTCCTGATGGCTCTCTGCCTTCACAGGTAATAGTGAGGTGATCAGAGCGTGTTGTAGAAAGTTAAATGGAAAGCCAAGTGGTAAACAACAAGGAACTTCCTGACACTGGTGTTTTGCAACACTTAAAATCTTCACACATGAAACATAATGTGCTGTGACTTCATTAAAGGCTCATCTTCCCCCCAGCTCCCTACTCAGGGTTAAAAGTTTTCTACTAAATTTCTTGGATGTTTCACATGCTCTGTATTGCGTTTATGTGGCAAAGTTTTGGTAGCAAGGGGGCTACAGGGGTGGCTTCTGTGAGGAGCTGCTGGAAGCTTCCCCTGTGTCTGACAGAGCCAATGCCAGCTGGCTTCAAGATAGACCCACCGGTGGCCAAGGCCGAGCCCATCAGTGATGGTGGTGATGTCTCTGGGACAACATATTTAAAAACAAAGAGGAAAAAACTGTGCAACTGCAGATAAAGACAGAAGTGAGAATATGTGAGAGGAACAAGTCCGCAGACACCAAGGTTGGAGAAGAGGAGGGAGAGAAGGTGCTCCGGGTGCTGGAGCAGAGATTCCCCTGCAGCCTGTGGTGACGACCATGGTGGAGCGGGTTGTCCCCCTGCAGCCCATGGAGGCCCACAGAGGAACAGAGATCCACCTGCAGCCCGTGGAGGACCCCACACTGGGGGAGGTGGATGCCCAAAGGAGGCTGTGGCCTCGTGGGAAGCCTGCGCTGGAGCAGGCTCCTGGCAGGGCTTGTGACCCCACAGGGGACCCACGCTGGGGCAGTCTGTTTCTGTAGGACTGCACCCTGTGGAAGGGACCCATGCTGGAGCACTGCAGTGAAGAACTGCAGTCTGTGGGAATGTCGTAGTTCAGCCCGGATCGGGACCAGACTACGCAGTCTCTCTCTCACTCCCCCCACCCTCCGAGAGAACAGGGGGAGATAATAGAAGAAAAATGGCTCGAGGTTTGAGATAAGGACAGGGAGAAATCCTTAAAGTTACCGTCACGGGCAAAAAACAGACTCAACTTGGGAAAACTATTAATTTATTACTAAATTACTATTGCTACTAAAACTAGCAGGATAATGAGACAGAGAACAAGATGAAAAAAAAACCTCCTCCCCACCCCTCCCTCTTCCCGAGCTTAACATTATCTCTACTACCTTCCCGCCCCGAGCAGCACAGGGGGGGAAAGAGGGAATGGGGGTTGCGGTCAGTTCATTACACGATGTTGTACGCCGCTGCTTCATAGTCGGGGGAAGAACTCCTCACATTCCTCCCCTGCTCCAGTGTGGG
>JAAGAY010141915.1:0-49246 GCA_011801015.1 Ardeotis arabs | reverse complement strand
GTCCGCCCTAGGCCCGGCCGAGTCCACTAAACAAAGGGGAGCAACTTCTAGCAGTTTCCTACAGAAGCTTCCACCTTAGGCCCCCCCTCACTAAACAAAACCACAACAGGGAAGGAAGTTTGTGGAGGATGGTATCCCATGGGAGGGACCCCACGCTGGAGGAGGGGAAGAGTGTGAGGAGGAAGGAGCAGCAGAGACAAGGTGTGATGAACTGATGGCAGCCCCATTCCCTCCCGCCCTGTGCCACTTGGAGTGGGGGGCAGATAAAGAAAATCGGGAGTGAAGCTGAGCCTAGGAAGAAGAGAAGGGTGGGGGAAGGTGTTTTAAGATTTGGTTTTATTTCTCATTGTCCTACTCTGACTTTTGATTGGCAATAAATTAAATTAATTTTCCAAAGTCAAGTCTGTTTTGCTGATGATTGTAATTGGTGAGTGATCTCCTCGCCCTTATCTCGACCCATGAACCTTTCAATATATTTTTTTTCTCCCCAGTCCAGCTGAGGAGGGGGAGTGATAGAGCAGCATGGTGGGCACCCGGCATCCAGCCAAAGTTAACCCACCACAAAGATTTTTATTTATTTTTTTTTTAGTAATAATTCATTGCCTGTGAGTATTTTGAACTTGATACATACATATCGGGGGTCGAGAAGTGCATGGTGTAACTTTGTTCTAATGTTTTTTATGAAACTTAACTTGTACTCAAAACTGGCCTTTTCTTTTACAAGTTGATGTTGACTAGGTTGATGTAGGAATATGTAGATGTACAGAGTGGAGATAAATTTGTGATTGCAGGGATGTAACCTAGTGTAGGCATTGTAGTATACTATAAGGATTTGTTTTAGTTTGCTTGGTCTTATGAATCCTGGAAAAGGGAGGGTTACTTTGGGTGGCTAAGTCTCGAAAATGAAGGAGTTGGAGAGTCCTGCCTGGTTCTCATTTACCCTAGAACAGCAGGATCAGAGCAGGTGGCCTGTGATGGAGCTGGTCGCAAAGCAGCTCCCTTATGCCTGCTGGGAAAGGGAATTGGGAAGCCCAAGAAGATCCTTTCTCACTGTGTGTGGAAGCAGGTGTGTTTGAAGGATGCAGAGTGCTGAAGGAATAGTCTGTTTGATCCTAGCAGTGATTGAGTTTGGGTAGATCCGTGTTTAAAACCGCGCAGTTGGTGGTGACGATAGCTTTGAGTCTTTGCGCTACATGCTTGCCCATAGGCACCGGAGACAAGCATTTGGAAGCAGCTTTCAGAGCAGGAGAACATGGTTTCCAGAAGTGTTCAGCGTTTCTGTTGTGTTTTGTACACTTTGTCCAATAATGTATGTGGGGACAAAAATTAGTAATGGAAAAAGTGGAGAGAAATGGAAACTATGAATTACATGTAGTTTTAGGGTGCCCACCGTGGAGGATACCTATTAGATACAGCCTTGACAAAAATTACTGAATTCTGGTAGGTCCATCTCTGTTTGGTTTCTGCTACCATCTCTCTGTCTCTCTCTCTCCATCTTCATGGCACTTCTCTAAGCAAGTGCTAGAAAATGAAGAACTGGATTATTCTTTCTGATTATAGAATATTTTCTAGTCGAGCAAGGAATAATGTGACTATTTATCTTAACTATGAGGTGGTGTTCGTGGCAGCAATTGCATGTTGTTCAACCAGTTTTTTTCTTTAACATTTTTCTTTGCAGCTATAATCTTAACATTTTTTAGTTCAGTTTTTAAAATCTTCACAGCATAGTTCTGGTGATGCAGTTGTCGAAGTATTAAAGATCCTATTGGATTCGTGAGAAGTTGTAATAAAAGCAGTTGCTCCGTAGGTGGAGCGTGTCTGCCTTACAAAACTGATTTTAAAACATTAAGGTGAGGTGTTAGAGACTTGTGCGCACACACACCAAGCAAGGACTTGTGTTTGAGGAGCACAAGAGTTACTTTGTGGCATCAAATAATTGCTTGTGGGTTCTGGAGCCCAGGGAAAAGTATTCTTGATGCTGAAACAGGTCTGGTGAATGTCTCCGGTATTCTGCTGGTAGCTGTTCTGTAGATGGTGTTCTAGCCTCCAGAGTTAGAAAAATCCTTTCACATTTTGAGTTATTAATTTAAAGTTTATTGTTCATTTGATATGGAACCTCCTCAGATGCAGCGTCTGTGCTGAATGAGGTGTTTAAGATTATTCTTTCCAAAAGTTAGACATGTTCTGAACATGAAAATACCAGACCACTCATAAAAAGTGCTTTTCAGAAGTGAAAAATGGTGTTGGGGGGGAAACTTTAAGCTAAAATGTTTGTTTCTTTTTAGAAACATTGGTAGAAACACTCCTTCCTTTGTTCATAACTTCACTTTTAGATGTGGGGGTTTTTTTGGTTTTGTTTGTTTTTTTGTTTGTTTTTTTTTTTTTACAAAACACTGATTTGAAATCAACAAGCCATTTGCTAGTGCTTTGTACCCAAGCTGTATCAAAGCACTCTCAAAGTTACAGATGTGAAACGATGCAGAGGAGGAGGAGGTGAACAGTTTAATGTCTCTGCTTGCTGTCATTTCCAGAGTGGACAATCCTTACTCATACTGAGTAGTTACGAAATGTTGGATGTTGAGAAGTCAGCTGGGCTTATCCATCTTCTTGAAAGGAAAACACTTTCCCCGATGACAGTATGCTGAGGAATAGGAGAATTAAAATCCTTTGACAGCCTGTGATGGTTTTGAATCAGTTCTTCATACACAAACTAAATCATTGCAGAAAAGTGTATTTTCCAGTTAGCTGAATCACTTGAGAAATGATGGATACATGTTCCCTGTGTAGATATCTAAAGTTACCTGGCCAAATGCAAGACGTTTGCAAGTGTGACTGAGAATTATGTACAGGTCTTTTGATTGCTATGAAGTGAAATAAAGGGATGCTTTAGGAAACATTAAAAAAATCTTGGGAATTAAAATTCTGAGGCAGTTGTGATAGCTCAGTGTTTAGCAGAGTTATGAATTATGTCAACTTCTGTTCAGCTTGACCTCTTGACTTTTCTGCTGCTTTTCCTATGCCCTGTCAGTTTTCATTTCAGGATGTTATTACTACTATAAAACTGTAATAAATGAACTTTGACCTCCAAAGCAGGAAGGGTTGTCAAAACAAAAAGGTGTACGACACCAAGTGACTATTCTATGGGTAGTCACAATATTAAACTGTGCCTCATGCCATCGAGCTTTATAAAATGTGAGTTATCAGCATTTCCATTCATGGGGCACATCTTTCGGAGACTGTGCTGCGAACAATCTCTGACCTGTTTATGTCTTCTAGCATTCTTTTTCTACTGCAGTTGTTTGTATGGAAAAGTTAGTGTTAGGCAAGTATTGAGATATTTTTAGTAGCCTAATCAGAAGAGCACGTGTCCTTTTGAAAAAGTATGTGTGGTGAAGCAGCTGTCTGAGCATTTGGAAATGGGGGAGGAGACCGAACCGCTCTTGGCAGAGCAGCTGCATCCATTGACCGCAGTTGGAAGCGCTGCAGTTAAAGGCAGAGGAAAGGTTACTACATAAAATACCAAAAATATTTACTTGCTTATGTAGAATAATAGTAATAGAGATTAATAGTTTCTTACTTGCTCCAATACTTCCAGGGAAAAATCAATACATATGACTGGAAAACCCTTTTCCAGAATCAGTATATTTTTGATACGTCTGTCTGAGAAGCATTGTGGCCAGACAGGCGTGGCCCTAAGGCAGCCGTGCTTCGCCAGGGGACTGCACATGTAACTCCTGATCTGTTACAAGTGAAAAGTACTGCCTGAAATGGCAACCGGGAGGAGACAAACAAATGGTTTGTTGTTGTCATTGAATAATGGGCTACTGTACCTCTATACTTGTGACTCAAATGCTTCATCAAGAGTACAGTCAATTCCAAGGAAGTGATACAGATGGAAGATAAACAAATGGTTACAGGCCACTTTACTTGTTGGAAGATGGTTAATATTCATTGGAATGTATTTATTATCCTAAATCCTCACTAAACCAGTGCTTTGGAAGATAAGTGTGACTGACATTGTTTCCTCTGATTAAAATAACACTTTTGAATCTGTGGCCCGGAACACCTTCTCAGTTTCCCTTACATAAGTAGTAGCTCTTCTGCTGTTCTTCTTGTTCCTGTGTGCTCTTCCTTTTCCTCCCCTCATACTGTTACTCTTCATGACAGGAACTGGAATACAAAACTAAGTTACAAATAATCCTGCAAAGAAGTGCTTTTTGTGTTTTGTTTTGGTTTTTTTTTCAACACCATCAAACTGTGAAGCCTTGTCTGCTGAATTATGTATTTACAAGGGGTGGAAAATGTAGTTTTACCTGTTAGCAGCTGGTGTACCAATATGTAATTCCATTTATAATGAAGGGTAAGTGGTGGATAGTTTTAGCACGTTAGAAGGTCAAGCTCAATATCAAGGAGAAGCAATGGTTCGCTCTGTGCTGCGGGATCTGCTTGCATATGATGAGAGTTCTAAGCACAATATTGAAGTGTAAGCATACTGTAATAGGAAAACGAGCCCTTCGGTGGTTGTCCCACTAGGTGATGCAATCAAGACCATCTTCAGACTCGCTGTCACCTCCAGTTCCTCTATCTTTACTTCATCTGTGTGGTCCAGTCCCTTCTGCTCCTTTGGAACAGCTCACCATGCCAGTGAATGACTGCAAAAGCTACACGCTTGCTGGCTTGGAAGGATTTTTGATGTATTAGGTTTTTGGCATATTAGCAAAGTGAATCAGCTGGAGTGAGTTGTCTCCAGATTATTTAAAAAAAAAAAAAAAAAAAAAAACCAAAACAAACCACCAACCGAAAACCCGAACTTGCAGATAATCACAAGAGTGTCTTTCAAAGGTGATTTCAAGCAACTGAAGCAAAACTAAAATCAGACCAGAGACAGTAATTTGTGGTGTGTTTAGTTTCACACATGCGCTGTATCTTGCAGGTGAGGATGAACAATCTACTGAGATGGCTGCAAGGTGGGAAGATGAGAAGGTGACTGAAGCCGCCTCAGATGGTTTTGTTGCTATTAAAATTGACACCAAAAGGTTTGGTCCTATTCTCATTCTGTCTGTCATACAGTCTTTCATTGATGATGATGAAAGTAAGAGCCTTTTGAAGTCCTTGCCCTGATTTGGAGGTAGTCTAAATACAAAGTTCCAGAGTATAAGTGAACTCGATACTCCTGAAGCCACTAGAGCCTGAGAAAATTCCAAATTTCTACATTTACTGTTGTGTTCTGCAGAATATGCGTTGCGTATTTCAGACTGTATTTCAGTACTCGTAAAAGAATACTCGAGATTGTCCTCTTTTCAGTAGGAAAAGACACAAAAGTTACATAAAAAAGCTGGAATCAAAATGCAAGTACTCTTGAGGCAGTTCTTGATTTGCCAAGTTACATAATAAACTTAAAAACTGTCATGAATTCAGAAAGATAAAAAGCTAAAGCCCCAGAGAAAATGTGTTTTTCTCTATTGTAACATGTAGAATAGAGCCATTGAGGTTCCTGAGTAAATTACTCAGCCATGTGCATTATTTCTGAAAATGGTACTATTTTGAAATGCTCTGTAGATATTTATTAGACTTACTATCTTATTTGCACTCAAAAGACTAAATGTCTTTTTCCTCAATTGCTTCTTAGCACTGTTTCCCTAAATCCTATGTAGTCAACTGTGATAAGCAGGGATTGTCACCCTGTCAACACTTATGCTAAATGTTAATGAGAAGATGCAATGCAAATTTGCTTTTAGTGTTCTCTCAAGTATTTAAATAGTTTTGTGTGTGGTAGTAGGACAGTTATTTTTGTGATGAAATACTTAATCTGAAGTTGTTGCGAAGTAATTCCTCCTCCTAAATGAATCTTTTTTTTTAAACAGTGAAGCATGCCTGCAGTTTTCTCAAATTTGTATCCTTTAAGATCAGTTTAGATGCTACATTATGATTACAGATAATTGCTCTTCACAAGTTAATACTGTTCTTAAGACAAATACTTACAAGCAATGTTATTAAAATACTTCTTATGGCACAAAAATATGCAATAAACTGAGTAGTTAAAAGATACCATCTATGTATTCAACTTACTGTCAGTTCTTAGAGAAAGTGAACAAGTTGGAGTTTTTTAATGTTAATTCTGTGTAATTCTTCAAATAGAAAATTTATTCAAAGCCTGATGTAAACAAAATAACCCATTGGTATTGCTCATCAGCACGAGAGAACAAACCAGCAATGCTTTGGATTATTAGCTGGAGTTCAGAGTTACAGAGGAGGGGGAACAAGTAGTGGGTTGGGTTGTATCAGAGACACAGGTAGGAAGCTGGGTGAACATCTGCCTACCTTAAGTAGGTGGCTGCATATAGCTCAGGAATTCTGTATGATGCTGAGAAAGGGAATTCGGTGCCATAACTTGGATTTTCTTAATGCTGTAAGTAATCAACTATTGTCTACGTAAGATGCTGTCTCACTAAAAATCTTTCAAGTTAAAGCATAATCAGTTGTCAGATATCTGTGTGTTGGAGAAAAATGTTTAGAATTAAGCCATTTCAAAGAAAAGAAGAATTATTAATCAGTTTTATGTAGTGTTTTCCAGCATTTTTGTTAGCACCTTTTTTTTTCTTCCTCCCTTGATACTGACTACTGGCAACAAGGTGGAGATAGAATATTGGGCTAGAAGGTTCTGTAGGAAGGTCTTGTGCTTTTCCTTTTAAAGTGGCTTTATAAACTTTTGTCGTTTGTTGCCCTTAACTGTTGCTGTGCAGATCCTGTAGTGTGCGTTCCATCCAGTTTTTTTATAGGAGACAATGGAATCCCTTTGGAAGTAATTGCTGGCAGCGTTTCAGTTGAAGAACTTGTTACCAGAATCCATAAAGTTAAACAGGTAACACTTGCTGACAGAGTGGATCTTTCAGATCAAGTTTGGTGTGCTCACATGCTCGAGACAGGAGATGTCCCTGGCCCTGAGCACATGCCTTGGGGAAGTGTGAGGTATTGGTTCTATATCCTTCCAACAACAACATCTGCAAACTTCAGTTCAGTACCCAAATTGAACAGAGTGGAAAGCACTATGCAGGAGTGTTACATTTTATTTTATTTTTTTTTTTTTTCCACAGATTGTTTTAGATCATCTTTGTAACACCTACAGCATTGAAAAAATATGTCAAGAACTCTATACTGGAATGACATACTGATTACTCTTTCAGTTCATATGTGGTTTTGTGATGTGGATTTATAAAATTATGCTATGGAACATAATATAAATGTAGATAGTTTAATCGCTTTGATGTCAAGTGTAAGACTAAAATTAGGAAAAAATATGAAATGTTAGATTGCATCATATTCAACAATATGTGATAATTTTACTTACATATTTTAAATAGGACTGATTCTCCAAAAATAGCTTAGTCTTGATCTTTGAACCTATGGAAAATATTTGAAGTTTCATGGTCTTGTTTTTTTTTTTTCCCCGATGTCTTAGATGCACACAGTAAAAGGGCAGCCTTTGGAAAATGGAAGTCTGTCATCTGCTCCCTGTCCCTCCTCTCAGTCTGATGGTGCTCCAGAAAATACGCAATCCAGAGCAGACTCTCCTGAGTCTGTTATGACTGAGGCAATAAGACCTTCTGCTGGTAATGGTCAGTATTTTTACACAAGTACTAGCTGATTTCCTTTTCTTAAGTTGTTATATGATGGTATGTAAAAGGCAATATATTGAGTGGACTTGTTGAGGAAAAACTTGGATACCACAGAATGCTTCTTGCAGGTCTAGAGGGAAGAACAAGTTTTCATGCTGCACAATTTTAATGAGTGAGAAATCTATGGTTTATAATACAATAAAAATTGGGTACACTTTCTTGAAACAGGAATCAGTTTAAAAAGTTTCTTTGGGTTAGTAACCTGAAACCAAATTGTTGAGGGGGAGGAGTCTGCATAGCAGAACCTTGTATCTCCTTGACATATCTTAGTTGTTAACCATGAGCATAATAATTTTTATGATAAGAAATACATCTTTTATTTTTTTCTCTTGTGCATTACTTTCACTTGAAATCACTTGAAGATGGAGCAAATTCAGGTCAAGCAAGCCATGAAGCAACTAATTCTTCAGATGAGCAAGTGAGTGATGCTCAGCCTGTGAATGATCTTACACTCAAAGTAGAAAGGTAGGTCTTCTTTTGCAGACTTCCTACGGTATTGTATTTGTTTCTCAGGAGGCAGTTTTGTTGGAGTTTGGGTTTTGGTGGGTATTTTGAACAGATTTACAGGATTTTTGTTGCTTATTCTGTTACCATTTATGTGGTCTTATTTTTGTTTAGATGTCTGTGACAGTACTAGGGTTGATACAGAAATAGCTTTTAAATTAATCTAATTTATTATCTAGTCTGAAAGAAAAGGGTAGTCTGGAAAACTAAAGGTGTTCTTGCTTTGATGTAACTTGAATACAGACAATACGTTTGCTGCAAAAATTTTGAAGGAGTTAAAACATTGAACTGAAAGCACTTGAAACTGGGGTAATAAAGTGCTAACAGATTTTTGTACACAGATGCCATCTTATTTCTCTTTATTTTTGTCCATTTGATGAATGTTTATAGTCCAGGCATATTGAAAAAGCCAGAGGAATCCTGTTCTGAGACTCTTGTTTTGATCAGTGAACAGTAATAAGGTCTGATGAGCAATGCTAGTTCTAGTATTTTAAAGTACGGTGACCAGAAACATCTGGTTCAATACATGATTCATTCATTCAATTGATTGTTTTTAAATAAAGATTTGGTGTATAACTTGGTTTTTAGCATCTGTAAGACTGATATGGTTTGTAATATCCTATCTAAAACCAGTAACACATACTTAGTAAAGAGGATTATTTATACTTCTAAAATACATTTTAAAACTTTTTCACTTTTAACTTCATTTTTCTTCCAAAATTGCTGGACAGTGAGTATAATTTTTACTTACCACTGATAAGAAAATGCAGTCAATATTTTAATGTAAATACTGACGTTCCTTTCTAAAATGTGCATTAATTTTAAGTTATGCTGTATTTGTGTATATCTACAGCGTTTCTTTCAGGGGAAAAAAGGGGCAAAGCTCCGTGGTAATTACCATTTTCTTTTTTAAAAAGCAAAACAGCTACCATACAAACAAAATTTTTCTGATTATCTGAGTTCTCATACTGTTTGGTCGTGCCTGCCCTTTCCCCAGGCTTAAAATACGTTGAAAATGACTATGGTTTTTTGAGTCAATTCTTATTCTGAGGCATCTTTCTGGATAGATGAGACAGGTGCATGTGCATCTGTGTCAGTGCTATATATTATTTGCTTTCCACTTTAGGAAGTGATGTGCAGAACAAACCAGATGGCTTAAATAGCTGAGAAGAGATTGAGATTTAATGTTTCTGTGACCACAGATCATAAATGGTATTTGCTTATTGTCTGTCTCGCAAGTTGGTTCAACAGTAAGAATATGTAAAATTCTTCATTTACTAAATGTAAAAGGACAGAAGGAATACCTTAGAACTCCAGTAAATGTGGGAAATTAGGTGGTGAATCACCACGTGATCTTTTTGTGGATGATAGAGCTGCATGTGTGTTAACCATTACTGTACACTAGGTATTAGCAGTGTATACCGTTCATGTTAATTTTCATGTGTTCCGTTCTTCTGAAAGTGTCTGCAAAAGCTTCATTAAAACTGTAAAATGTTAATAACAGACACTGCAGTTTTAAGACTTTTCACTTTATTCTTAAATTTAGAATAACAAAAAAGCTTGAAGAGAGACGAGAAGAGAAAAGGAAAGAAGAAGAACAGGTAACACAAAGATGCAAAACTGCTTGCAGTTTTTTTTATACCCTTATTTGAATGACTGCTTAATTCCTTTTTAAACAAATGTTCTTCAGTCTTGTCTTACTCTCCTCCAAGGCAATTTTGTGGTCCAATTTTTATGTCTCTGTTTATTCAGAAAGAAATTAAGAAAGAAATTGAACGGAGAAAAACTGGTAAAGAAATGTTGGAGTACAAAAGACGACAGGAAGAAGAATTGACAAAACGTATGTTAGAGGAAAGGAACAGAGAAAAGGCAGAAGAGAGGGCTGCTAGAGAGCGTATAAGGCAACAGATTGCAATGGTAAATTTTTCATTTTGGAAGATAGCCTGCTCTTCTCTTTCTCATGAAGGCCACTGGTGTACTAAAAGGATACATTTTCTCATTTGGTGAAACTTCAAAAGATTGTCCGTTTTTCTGTGTGGAATCCTTGGGGCCTTGTATTGTAACAAGTTGTGTTTGGGGTTTATGCAGCATTTCCTGCATATAAAACGAGGCTTCTGCTTTCGTAATAACGGTGATCTTTTCTGTCTGAACGAACATACCAACTTTTCTGTCAGACTGCTTGAGTCCAGTGGAGAATTCTCATTTAAACATAATTGCAATTTATAGTTCTGGAACAGGAGCAAGGGGATGTTTAGTTGTGGAGTGTGCAGAAGAACACTTATAGAATCATAGAATGGTTTGGGTTGGAAGGGACCTTCAAAGGCCATCCAGTCCAACCCCCCTGCAAGGAGCAGGGACATCTCCAACCAGATCAGGTTGCTCAGAGCCTCATCCAGCCTGGCCTTGAACGTTTCCAGGGTTTCTCAGAATGGTGGTGAGGATCATTTTCTAAGTTTGTATATATGTGTGTACATATGTGGATATAAACAATTGATAACAATTGAAATCCCTCCCCATTATTAGGGGGCCTAGAACGCTTCGAACTGTGATTGTGTAACTCATAAGATCCCTGTATCTCCACTGGAGTGTTAAACTTGCATGGGAAGATCATCTGCTAACAACTGTTGCGTGAAGTGACTCATGGAAAGCGTGTCATCTTGGCTAATGCCGTGAGCTGGTGCAGTTTGGCAGTGGATAATTCTTTGCAGCACTACTGCCTCTGCTCCTGGTTGGGTACTCAGTGCAGATCGTAGCTCTCTGTTTTAATGAATATTCAGCTACAATTTATGGTAAAAATTAAGGTTTCTGTTTGGTCCTTTCACAGGATCGTGCTGAGAGAGCAGCTCGCTTTGCAAAATCCAAGGAAGAAGCAGAAGCTGCCAAAGCTGCAGCTCTTCAGGCTAAACAGGCTGAAATAGAGGCCAGAAAAGAAGCATCTCAAAAGGAGCGAAGGTGAGTGTCTGTAGAGAAAGAAGTGTGTATTTTTGGGGAGAGGTAAAGAAACTTTATGTAAACTTTTAAGAGACTTAACATACATCCTAATCTATTAATTGATGCCACGTTGACCTGTTTAAATAGTGACATAAAAAGTTACCTTTCTTTTATGTCATTAATTTGTAGCTATTTACATCAATATTATAATCTCTGATAACTTTCATCTATCTTTTTGACATTGCTGATTATGAAACACTAACCACCTTTCCTTGTGTGTTATTTTAGTTAAATAAGAGCTTTTGCTGTCTGATTTCAATACCAGGTATAATGGGGCTAGGTGGGGAACTAGGTAAGGTGAGAATGTGATGGGTAGCGACTGGACAGGAGGGCTAGGTAATGTCAGAGCTGCGCTGGGGAGCGTGGTGCTGACCCAGCCGTCTGGCCGTGTGTGCAATCGGCTTGGATGCAGCAAGGCTTGATTTGGCTCCTGCTTTGCCCAACACTACTCCTCTAAATAGACTCCAGACGTGGCGTTACGGAGCCGCCCTGAGTCCAGTGCTGCCCCTGACAGAGGGCAGGTGCAGGAGCAGCAGCCTGTGTTGGTGTTGAAGCTTGAACAGTAATGCTGGCCCACAGCTAGCCGAATATAGACCTACGTGCCAAGCCAGCTTAAATGTCTATGCCCTTGTAGTGCAACTCCTTGAATAAAGAGCGAGTGGTGCAGGCTACACAAAAGAAATACGGTTCCTATTTCATTCATTTATTCATCTTTTTGATGAATAAAAAGATGAATTCATCTTTTTATGATGATGAATAAAAATTTACATTAATGTAAATATCTGGTTTGAATGGTGATGGGTCTTGGACTTTGATAAAAACCAGAGAAGATGCATTGTGAGGTATGAGCAGATGGCTGTCAACTGTGGATCCAAACTTAGAACCCATCTGCACTGCCACAATTAGGATGACTGTCCCTCTCTTCCACATTTCGATACTACCAAGCTAAAGCCCCAGGAGCATTTGTAACTGTTCGTATGCTGACTGACCCCGGTACCTGTCCTGCAGTGCAATAGCCAGGATTCAGTTCCGCCTCCCAGATGGATCTTCCTTTACTAACCAGTTCCCATCTGAAGCACGACTGGAAGAAGCAAGGCAGTTTGCTGCACAGGTAAATTGGTGGTTTGTTTTCTCAGCTATGTGCTGGTAACAGCTTGGTGTAGCATCAACGAGATGTTGATTGTGGTGGAATTGTCATCAGCTACTTCCCTTTTTGTTTATTTGAAGGGGGTTTTGGTAACAGCCTCTTCCAGTGCCACCAACTGCCTTTGTATTCATTAGAGAGAGTGGGATATGAAAAATCCTTCATTTTTTGCTATTAAGATGATTGATAGTTTGATAAAGAATTCTTGGGTACATATGGCCAGGTATTCTTGACTGACAAATCTGCAGTTGTTTGAGAGTGAACAGTTATAACTAAAAATGTTTTCTTTATCTTTATTTTCACAGACGGTTGGTAATGCTTACGGCAATTTTTCACTGGCGACAATGTTTCCCAGAAGGGAGTTTACCAAAGAAGATTATGGAAAGAAATTACTGGAGCTAGAGTTGGCACCCAGTGCTTCAGTAGTGTTGCTGCCGGTAGGTGTTGGTTTTTGGTTTGTTTGGCTTTCGTTTCCTTGCGAAGAAGAGTGGTACTGTAGCTGTATATCTGCTCTTAGTTGGCCATGATAATATTTGGCTTGAATTTTGGTATTTTCTGTGTCTAGGATAGATGGCAAAACTACTTCAATTTTTGTCAGGACTGATTTGGAGGAGGCCTTTTTCTGAAACAGATAAATGGTGGCACAGATGTATGTCATGTCTAATGCGTAACCAAAGGAGTTCTCTTGTGTCCACTGAGCTGCTTCTAAATTATGGATGAAATACAAGAGCACGACTCCTAATGTCTGACAAGTTTCCTCTATGTGTTCACGACCAGGCAGGAAGACCTGCTGCTTCCGTCGTTCAAGCTTCAGGCGGTGATCTGTGGAAGTTCTTGGGCACAATACTTTATCCTCTCTTAGCAGTTTGGAGATTTATTAGCAACTTCCTGTTTACGAGTCCACCCCCCTCACAGTCCACTGTGAGATCAGCTCATCAGCAAGACCATTCACATCCTTCAACATCTACCAGCGTTGAGCAAAGCAGGTAATCGCAGCTGTTTCTCAAACTGCTTGCTGGAATTGTTTTCACCGTGTAGCGGGGAACTGAACTGTATCTGGCTCCTTGCAGTTTCTACCCACCACCCTTCCATCTGGTTAGAAGGGATAACCCGGTGGCTGGTAACTGCATGGCAGATCTGACTAGGGTGGCTTGGTTTTTACCTGTGTGATTAAGCAAGATCCTTATTGTTTACCTCCATTTCCAGTGACAGAGTAGAAAAGGCATTGTCTTGCAGTCATTTATGAATAGGGAGTTTGGCTGTAGCTACAAGGGTGGGCTCCCTTGAGCTGACAGTGTTTGGAAGATAAAAATTTAGACCATCGGATGTCAAATTGCCATGGTATGGTCGTACAAGAAACTGAAGTCTGATTTTGACAGTTAAGGTTTTGTATTCCCTGGAGCATGAGATCTCCCTGTACCAGGAGAGCCGCTAGGCCAGTTCACGTGAAGCAGCTGTGACGGGTGCTTTCCCAGGGAAACGAGATTCCATCAGTTTGTCCAAGTGCTAAATGACAAATTTTCAGCTGGGTATTGCTTCCCAAGGAAACAAAGGGCTGGAGAAAAGGATTATTTGATGCATGATTTAGACCACAAGTGAATGCAATGAGCTCAGTAATTACCAGGGGAAACTGTCAAACCTCACTGTCATTTGTACCCTAGGCAAGCAGTCAGGAAGCGAGTAGTGGAAAAGCGGGGAGAAGACTTCAAAAAAGAAGGCAAAATATATAGACTGAGGACTCAAGACGATGGAGAAGATGAAAACAATACTTGGAATGGAAATTCTACACAGCAAATGTAGTTTTGAGTACTGCAGTAATCACTGTCTGGCTTTTTTTTTTTTTTTTCTCTTACTTGATCTAAGTCAACTGAAGCTTCTGGACAAGTGAGTCTTATTCTACACTGACTGAATTACTTAATTCCTGCAGTGGAGTATGGAATAGTCACCTAAGTCAGAAAAATCAAGTGGGTGTAGCTGAGGCCTAGAAGCAAAGAGTTAAGACGACTGAAAAATCTCCATCAGCTTTCATAATCATTACTCTACTGCCATAGGAAGGCACTTTTTAATCTATAAATATTCTACTACATAAATTTAAGGGCCAGATATTAATATAAAGGTCATGGTAGGTAATGACTGATTAAAATGAGGGTTTTGGAAGCACTATAGGTAGCAAATCAGGTAATTAATTTATGTTTAACTTTTTTCTTGCTTCTGCAACTGCAAGCAAAACCTTGTAGTTTTTAATTCCCCAAGCACTCAATAAACTATTTTCCAGAAAACATAACTTTCTTTTCTTGTGTCAGAAGGAGGCAAGCAGTTAGGATCATACACTGAAATTTAAGATATTTGTTCCTGTTTAAATGACCTTACTCAGGAGTTGTTCATATTAAAATAATAATAAAATCTGGTAAAACACATCCTGAAATAGTGTTTTAGGTCCAGGCTATATGCTACAGGAAGAAAGAAGAATGGTCTTCATCACATAAACTTGAACTGTTGTTAGCAGAATGCTGCACCAAGAGAGTCTGGAAGCTTTTATTTTGGAGGAAGGGTACCAGCCTTCCTTCCCCCACATAACCTAAATATTGCAGGTGCGCTGCACTGCTTCAGATTCCTATTTAAAGGAGATTTAATTCAGTATTGCTCTCTGTTCACAAGTGAAGGCATAGCACTAGGGCCACTTGCATTGTTCTTTTAATAGTTTAGGATCCAGCATAGTTCAAAAAATACTGTACATTCAATAAAGGAAAGAGGGGAAGAGCCCAGGGCAGTAGCTGCAATAGAACAGTATATTCTCCTAGTAGAGAGACCTAGTTACTAGAGACCTAGTAACTTGTCTTTAAAAACCACTAAGAACCAGTAGAGTTTCTAGGGGATGGTCTTAGATCCCTTGTAGAGACCTGCATCATCCAAGAGGAGATGATGAAGCAAGAACAGTTCAAATTCAGAATCCTTATGCAGATTTATTTTTAAGAAATCAAATCAATAATGCCTGGGGAGAAAAGAGACAGCTAAGAATAGCAAAAAAAAAAAAAAAAAAATAGAGTTTCCTTTGTATTTTGAAGCTGGTAAGCAAACAACAAAATGCTGAGGAGCTATCTCTAAGGCAGGACACAAAGCTGCAGTAGGACAAGCACTAGGTTTCTTTTCTGGGTGCTACAGGCTTTTCTTATAAGAAACAAACCAAACACACACTTTAGCAAGTAGAAGCTTTACAGTTTAGTAAGTTTCATGTGTGACCGTTTCCGAGATTTTTTGGATGATTTTCCATACACATATGCAAAAAGAGCCAAGCCCAATACCCCAACTCCAGAAAGAGCAAAAAGCACATACAGGGCTATTTCTGCCCTTTGCGATGTTAAATCTAATCCCAGAAAGCGCACGCCGTCAGCTGGCCCTGGGGTGGCATCTGTTGGGGTCGCTGTGCATGGGGAAACAATAAGAAAGTATTAGTACACAGCCGGGGTGAACTCTCACGCGTGTGTGTGTGTGCATTGCACAGTTCCAGCTCAGCGCAAAGGCACAACTGGGGTTCACAGTGTAACTCTTGAGACTCCAGGAGAGGGAAGAACTCTCTGGCAGCCCCTAAAGCTGATAATTATTTAAAAACCCCACAGTAACAACGGGTGCTGCTCAATGGATGCCTCTACTTCAGAGAACGTAAATGACAAAAGACTGTTTCCAAAGGCTTACCAAAAACACTGATTTGTATAAAGTATTCAAAATAGTTTAGAAAAAGTGATGTGGAAATACTGAATGTTTGGAACACACCTTAGGTAGTTCTGTTAAGCACAGAAAAGTAGAACAGAATAACTTTTTTTCTGCATTTTGGACGCAGGCATGTTATCAAGGTTCTATTACACAAAATTTTGTCATTGTTCTGGTTTTGCATACAGAAGTGACACAATTCCACGTGAATGTCCTCAGTCATAACTGATGACTAGTCAGTGTGCTACTGGAGCCCTTAAAAAGAGTATTACAGAAAATAGTGCTGTCTTTGGAGACTGTAGATTATGGAAATTTTTGGGACTAGAACGAGATGCACATACAAAAGCAGGATTTTTGCTCTATCACTTACCCTCAGGCTCCAGCTCCAGACAGGGATGTGGGCCCGTTGCTGGGTCGGGAAACCCGTTGCAGCTTATGATCTGGGAGTAATACCTGGCAGAGGCCTTGGGGCGCCGCGGCAAGTTGGGGTCTGTGAAATTCACATGATGGAGCCCAAACCTTTCGTCAAAGCCCACTGCCCACTCAAAGTTGTCCATCAGCGTCCACGCAGTGTAGCCTCGTAAGTCAACGCCGTCGAGCACGACAGCTGTTACCAGGACCAGACAGAACAGGTTAGTTGTGCAGCTGGGTGACAGGAGACATCACCACTAGGTCAACAGTGAGGTTGTTTGCCACACTGGCTCTGGTTTTACTGTCTCCCCATCCCCACCTCTCGCTCATGGTGCCTTAGCTCAGTTGCTCTGAGGTAGTTCAGCTGCCAAGTTGCAGCGCAGGAGCAACCGGAGTAGCTCAGTCAGCCTGCCACTACTGGAGACTGCTTTCCTCTGCTCCAAAAATCAAAGCTTTTGTCCAATAAACAAGAGTTCAGGAACAGAGAAGAGGAGCCATCGACGTGTAACTGCTGCTTAAACAAGTGCTTGTGGGGCCCTTGCTGCTAAAAGGGAGTAAACAAGCACTTTGTAAACACCTGGCTGGCAGCCCCCAGCGCGTCAGAAAAGCAAACTGAACAAGTCCTTCCCTGATGTTGCCTGGCCACTGCTGTAACTGAAACTAGTTTGGGGTTTGTTTTTTGGTTTTGTTTTTTTTTTTGTTTGTTTCATAGAATCATAGAATGGTTAGAGGTGGAAGGGACCTTCAGAGGTCATCTAGTCCAACCCCCCTGCAAGGAGCAGGGACATCCCTGACTAGATCAGTTTGCTCAACCAAACTCTGGTTGGTTGGTTTTTTAAAGATGCCGTTTTTAGACACAGAAGTTCAAATAGGTATTCCTAACAGTTAACCCATCAAGTAGGGGCACCTGTTCCCACCAGATGCAGTAATACAAGGAAGCTGCAGTGACCCTGCTAACCCCAGGGCTTGTTCTCCCTTTAGCTCCCCTTTCCCTGCAGAGGCCTGCCTCTCCATGGCCAGTCTGTGCTAAACCCGAAGGCTCTCAGAAATGGACCCAGTAAACCCATGTGGGTGTGCAGCTTGCAAGTGTGATGGCAGTGCTGCTCTCTAGCAATTTGGATGCTCTGTTTTAAATACTCATTCCTACCTTTCAGTGCTTCGTTAACGTAGCTCCGATAGTAGTGTGTGCGCCAAGTGTCATTCAAGTCTATGGCTCCCCTTTCCGAGACCCCATTTTCAGTCACGTAAATAGGAGGGTCGTTGTACTCTTCCTTTATCCATCTCAGGAGCTTTCGGAAACCAAAAGGTGTCACCTTTAGCCAGAAGGAACCAGAGTTCAGCCAGCTGCGGTCGGTTACTGAAGCTACGCCCCTGCGGAGGAGGACACACGGATCAAGGGACCAGTCCCAGGGCCTGGCACCTCACTGCTGCCAGGCTGAGAAATACGGTGCCGAGTTCTGCATACACGGAACCAGAGGTGAGGTTGTGGCAAGCTGGAAGTGATTTAGTCTTTTAGACTTTGTGCTCACATTTACCCGATGTGGTGAGGGAACTAACAACTGTTTAACAGCAAATGGAGCCATATCCATAAACCAGGATAATCTATCAGGTCAAACCGCAGATTAGGGTAGGAAATATGATAAATACTGTTTACAGCTGATCCTAAACCATTGGGAGACTCAGAAGTGGAGATTCCTTCCTTTAGTAGATCCTCTAATTTTCTTTGTGCCGTTTTAAACAGTCACGTTCATCATCAGGTCTGTAAAAAAAGGGCTGTTGCTGGACTTTTATGAAAACAGCAGCCCTACAAGGTATTGTTTGGGGATATTTTCCCTGGTATTGGTTATAACAGCTTAAAATACCCATCTCTCCACTTCATTTGCTATCAAGCTTACATTGCTGAGTTGGCTGAGGCTCCAGCTGTGCATGTTTTACTTGACCAATAATTTACATTCATCTCTTACCTATCAGAGTCATACGACAAAACACCAGTAGGATAGTTCACGTTGTACGTTAGAACTGTAGTGTAATGATTTAGACCAAAGTAGTCATATGTGCCTTTAATTCTTTGCTTCTCGCTTTCAGTAAATTCTGGAAGTCTGCAACAGAAAACAAAGACAAGCATAAGCCCCTCAAAATCTAAGTCTTCTCAGGATTTCCCCTTCTTTTGCTTCTACCCCTCCTCGGTCCTATTGTAGAAACTAAACTAAGCTTTTGCTAGAACATGGAATTCACGCTGCCTGATCTAACGTTCTCCAAGAGAGGACCTTTCACTAACCAGAAAAGAGACAGTTGAGGGCTAGAGGTCCTGTTTATGGTCAAACAAGAAGTTTGACTGTCATTCTGCTTTATGAGACAAGAAACAGTGCATGCCCAGTCAGGAATGCGTTGGAACGAACTGCTGACACTCATTTTGGTTGTCATGTGCTCACCACGCTCCTATGGAGACCCAGAGCTGCAGTGTTCACGAGTGAGCTGTCTCAGGCCACCATCCTGCAAGAGCACGAGTGGCTCTGACAGAGGGAAGCGTGAAACGGTGCCTCCTAGCAGCCAGTGACACCCAGAGGGTCCTGTCCCCTCAGGGGAGCTGTCATGAGCCCCCTCAAAATACCATACTCCTGCTTGCATGTACTGAAGGTGCAACCAGCCGTCTGCACTAAGCTGTGCTTCACAGCAAGAGGAGCAGGGATCTGCTACAAGAGGAGCTCTTCCCTGTGTGGCGGTAGCACTGCTTGGTAGGCCACTGCAGAAGCTAATACAGGGGTGGCTCATGAACTCTGGCTTCTACATGGGAAACAAAAACTTCTGAGCTTTCTCCCCGAAATCCACACTTCAAACACACCCCGTGTGTAATGCTGGTAATCCCTGGTATCAGCAGCACGTGCACAAGAGGAGGTACTGGGATCCTTCTGGAGGAACACAGGAAAACCCAGGAGAAACTGGGAACTGGGCTCTGTGTTTGGCGGCTGCCATTTAATCCCAAAGTGCTTGTTGCCTTTCAAAAGGGAGGCCTCCTCAGAGAAGAGCATTCCTTCTTTGGGATCTGCGGCCCTACACAGGGTAAGAAACGGAGTCAGGGACATGCAGGGTACCCTGGAGCGAGGTTTCAGCTCTCTTTTAGAAGAAGAGGGAGAAAATCCTCTTGCGAAGTAGGTCCCTAGGCAACCCCTGCTGAAAACGCAGGCAATGCTCCTGGCAATTCGGTGATGCCTGAGAGTTTGCAGTCTTAGACTGAGGACAGTCTCAACCCCAGATTGAGATGCTTGGGCACGTTATCTCATAAAGCAACACACAGTGACGTCGCTCTTATTAGTGGCAGCAACTGCCAGAGAAGACATAACATGTCAAAAGAAGTGCCTAAGAATGCAAGTGTTTGGGCACATACAGAAGCGTCACTCGAATCCTGAAGAGACCTGCCTTTGCTGCAGAGCACACTCTGACTCTTCCACCGTCTCCCTCATTTCAAACAAGAGGTCTTTCCCCTTTTCAGAGAGGAACGACCAGGAATAGCCCCAGATCTAAGATACCCCATTAAATGGCTATTAAACTGAAGAGGTGAAAAAAGTGCTTTCCTTTTATGTGCCTAGGAAGGGAGAGGAAAGGAAAAGCATTCATGATGGAGCACTGCCACCACAGTAACATTGAGAATAATTAATGGGAAGGGAAAATAAGAAATGTAATTCAGAGGGACCAACGAGTTCTCAGTGCTCGAGTTCAGTACAGTTTTAGGAACAGTTAAAACACATTTACTACAGTCGTCAGGTAAAGCACTGTGTCTAACGCAGAGCATTTACCGTATCGCTCTGAGCTGCCAGCTTATTACCTCAGCGATATATTAGTTATATTAATAAATTTAGTTTGCAAGAGAGGTGAAGACAGGGAACAGGCAAAACGTACACTAGATTTTTTTCTGCGAGGATACACTAAAATTTTTACAGTAACATTGCAGTAGAATCATTGAAATTTAGCACATCTATCAGAAAAGCAGGTTTCAGTACAGCAAGTGAAACAAAAGCAGGTAAAGCCTGGGCTCTTACCGGGACTGGCTCAGACCCTGAGCCAGACTGCGTTCCCGAATCCTCGTTTTCATCACTTCGCTATAATCACCGTTTTTGAAAATGGGATGAGCAAACCAGCCTAGAAAAAACTAAGCCAGGAAATAAGAGAGAAGGATAAATTATGTATCAAAACAAGGGATTTAACCATTTCTCCTTCATGTGCTGCTTTATAGGTAGTACCTGAATTTGTAATTAACAGACACATGGAGTTACCCAGGGATGCCTGGATAGTGGCAGTAAATTTAGTAAGCTTTTGTCACTGCAACATATTTTTTCTCATTTCTGTTGCATACTTGATCAGCCAGCAGAAGAGCGTGATCCGTTTCCTTGCAGTGATGCCCCTGGCTCATCCTTTTCTTTCAGCGAGATGCTGACCTGGGCTCTGGGCATCTCCAGCACCCAGGGACGGCGTACCACCACGAACAAAGCCAGGAGCAGCAGGGAGAGCTGCGACCGAGGTGTCTGTACCTGCAAGTATCGTCTGGCAGCACTGATGTCCTCCTGGTTGTGTGGGTTCCTTGGTTCTGCCCAGTCTGAGTTGATGGTGATAGAGATTAATCCTCCTTGTTTGGCCCGGTAGGTCTCATTGTAGAGGTGCCAGACTTCCGTGTGGGCCTTTATTAAGTTGTGTGCCACTACGTAAGGGGCTCGCCCTGGCCGAACGGAGATGCCTGCAGAGACAGTGACAGCACAGGCAGTGGAGCAGCAACTCCCGGCTCTCTCATCAGCTGCTTCCCAGGTCCAACACCCAGGACACCCAGAGCCTGCTGGGAAAAGAACAAGTGTGCAGCACCTGGTGCCCTCAGGCTCAGCCCTGGGCTGAATTCACTGCTTTGGCAGAGAGAGCTGGTCTGGAAATGAGGTCTGCTCCAGGCAGCAAGTGTAGTCAGAGTCTACAGAGAAAGGGTGTGTTCAAGGAGTGGAAGGAGGAGGATGGGTCTTGGAGGGGACAGGCAAAGTGAAAGAAGGACCCATTCACCACCTCACAGCAGTCCAAACCCCATTGATCCCAACCACACCATCCTTTGCAAGCCCCTCGCATCTGCTCTTCTGCAGCATAAACCAGAGTTGTGCCTACAGTGCTGAGAAGGCTCCAAGGTTACGCCCAGCAGTCCTACCTGGAGCAGCTGTGCCAGTGCCATAGCCTAAATATGCAGTGTTGTAGGGTTCATTGAGGGTTATCCAAAATTTCACTTTATCTCCCAGTCTCTGGAAAAGGAGCTCAGCATATTCCTTAAACCTCTGAACTATAGTATCGTTCTCCCACCCACCGATGTTCTGCAGCGCCTGTGGGAGGTCCCAATGGTAGAGAGTTACCTGTGGGGAAAGACAGCAAGAGAAAGGACTCAACCAGCCACTCTTACTTTTGGAACTAAGGACAGTAACTCCACCTCATTTCTGAACATAAATAAACTGTGCTTTGACCTGCAGCTACCTGTTCTTAATGGTGTTTGAGTTCGTAGCAATCAGTCATGCATTCAAATAAAATACTTTTTTGCCAGTATTTCAGTTTCTTTAGGACACGGGGAAACTACTCGAACTCTAGGGACTGCCTGATGGTGAAGATTAAACTTCTACCAAAATCCACCACAACCTCGTGATAGCAGGAACTCCTCAGTGGAGAACTGCGGCACCTGCCCTGACTCTCAGATGAAATACAGTCCAACAGAACACCTGTTTGGGCTTCTACATCCACTGGACCAGTCCAGAGCACTGGTTTGCTTAGGCTTAATCTGCTGCTTGTGTAGGTACTCCCAGATTGCCTTCCGTATGGTGTGCATAAACACGTACGCAGCGTTTGATGCAGCCATGTGCGTTCCCCACATGTATCAGCATGGTTTGGGAGGACGGGGACAGCCAGCAGTGGAGAAGCAAGATGCAGAAGCAGAAAAAAAAGCTGTGTGTCCAAATCTACAGGCACAGATGAGATTCACCCAACAGTACTGAAAGAGCTGATTGATGTAGTGGTGAGGTCACTGTCTGCTATATGTGACAAACCGTGCTGATCAGTGGAGCTTCCTGACTCCTGGGAAAAGAACAACGTTATACCCATTTCCAAGAAGGGCAACCCTGGGAACTACAGGTTGATTGGCTTCACCTCAATCTCTGGAAAGATCACTGTGTTGGTCCTTGTGGAATCCACTTCCAAGCACAGGAGGGACAAGAAGGTAATTGGAAACAGCCAACAGTAAGGTTACTGGGATCTTTCTGGGTAGTATTTTCTAACATATCACTATATTCCCAGTTCATTTGCTTATGCAAAAACCATGTTTCCTTGCAAAACACAATGACAACCAATCTCTCTGTGAAGAAGGGCATGGATGGATACACACAGATGTGCTCTGAGCATCAGGCTTGGGTTCTGCTATTTTTTAGTTACCTGAAAGTTACTGGTTTTAGTTACCTGAGGCATAATGTTAGCTGCCAGAAGCGCATCGATAAGCCTGTCATAGTAGTTCAGTCCTATTTCATTGATGTATCTGGTGGTCCCGTCTGGGAGAACGCGGGACCAGGAGATTGAAAAGCGGTAGTGAGACACCTTGAGGTTTTTCAGCATTTCCACATCCTCCTCAATCTTGTGGTAGCTGTCACAAGCTACATCTCCAGTGTCATCGTTGCTGATTTTCAAGGGAGTGTGAGAGAACTGGTCCCAAATGCTGAGTCCTTTCCCATCTGCTCTCCATCCTCCCTCAATCTGTAATTGAAGAGGAAGGGGAATTTTTAGTAAACCCTAAGTTTAGGTCTTGGCCTAGAAAAGAATTCAGCCTGTTAGTCTTTGTGGCACCACACAATATTTTGACTTATCAGCTTCAGACTAGAAATAGCAATGCTTTTTCTGTATCAAACTAGTAAGCCCTGTTTGGCCTCAATGAAGACATACTAGCAAAGTGCAATGTCACAGGACAGGCATTGTTTCAGTTCACCTGCTACTCCACATTGGCTGGCTCTTGTAAAGCCCATGCTGCTGTCTCAGTTCCTGTGGTATAACCATGTCCTTAAATATCTCCAGGTTCCTCCCTTTTACAGCAGTTGTTACCCTAACCCTCAATTACGATACAAACCTAACGTTGCAAAAGCTGTAGGTGTCTCATCCAAAATGAATTAACTGTCCACAGATACTTTAAGAGTCTGTCTCTGTTTCCTAACCTGATATGCTGCAGTTGCTACACTCCACAAGAAGTTCTTTGGAAACTCTCCGTATAAAAACTCATCTTCTTTTGGCAATGGGATACCATTATTGCGGATGATTTCTGCATAGTACACAGCAGAGCGCTTTGGAGTTCTTGGCCTGTTGGGATTGTCAAAATCAACCTGGTGCAATCCAAACCTTGGATCATAACCATCCAACCATTCAAAGTTATCCATGAAAGACCAAGCGTTGTATCCTCTCAAATTAACACCATCCAGCTTGTAAGCTGAAAGACCAGAAACAAATGGAACTGTGTCAGTAGCATAATCACACGTTAAACGAAGCACAAGGAATTCACATGCAAGCACTTACACGCTCCAGGCTTCATAAAGCTGCCATTGGTCAACTAAGATCATTAAGAGACTCTTCATAGTTAGAGGATACAAAGCACACAATGGCAACGCAAAGGAGATCATAAAAAGAAACACTATATTTATATTGTATTCAGAATATTTAAAGGCTGATATCAGTCACTATTAAAAACTATTCTTCAGAGGAATAAAGTAACCAGAAATCTAGAGAGGAGACACACAACACCAACAGAACAAAAGTGAACACTGGTACCTTTTAAAGCTTCATCAATGTATGTTTTGTAGTAAAATATCCTGCTATTGTCATCAACATCCAATTTGGTCTTTATCCCCACCCCGTTCTCAATTATGTATATCGGGGGATTTCCATATTCTTCTTTGATCCAGTTCAGTAGCCTCCTCAGCCCCCAGGCCACAGCCCGATGGCCACTAACAGCTGAGGAAGGCCAGGAGCTGTCAACCTCTGTTGAAACTTCTTGGTCGTACTCATAAGAGAAGGGCCTCAACCGCGTCGTTGAATGGGTTACAATTTTGGAGGTGTAGGAGTTGAAGCAGAAAACGTCTGCCGTGCCCCTGATGTATTCACGTTCCTCCGCTGTGAAAACCGGTAGGCGAGACGATGGCAGGTTCTGGAGCTCACTCCTGTTCCCAACTTTCCACTTCATGACTTCAGGGTAGTCCCCATTTTTGAAAATCGGGTGTGTAAACCACCCCACCAAAAACTGCAGGTACCTGTCCGCAGCTTCTATGTCCCTGGGGTCAGTTGGTGTTTTTGGCTCAACCCAGTCAATATTGGGACACAGAGCAATGATCCCTCCCTGACTCGCTCTGTATTTGTCATCATATGCGTGGTAGACCCTGGCGTGAGCTTTCAGTAAGATGTGGGTAACCCTGTAGGGAGCACTGCCAGGGTCATTGACGTTGGGTGGAAACGTCCCTTCACCATAACCAACCCAGGCAACGACCTGGGGTTCATTGAACGTAATCCAGAACTTCACCCTGTCCCCAAATGTCTGGAAACAGAAGTCCGCAAAACTATCAAACAGGTCAATCATTGCGCTGCTCTCCCAGCCACCGATGTCCTGGAGAGCTTGCGGCAGGTCCCAGTGGTAGAGAGTGACGATTGGAGTGATGTTGTTTGCAACCAGTCCATCAATGAGTCGGTTATAGTAATCAACTCCATGGCTGTTTATTGAGTCGTTCCTTCCGCTGGGGAAAATGCGAGACCAGGACAGGGAGAAACGATAGTTCTTTACCCCTAAGGCTCTCAGCAGGTAAATGTCTTCCTCCACCTTGTGGTAGCTATCACAAGCTATATCCCCAGTATCATTATTCTTTATATTCCCTGGAACATGGGTGAAGTTATCCCAAATGCTGGGTCCTTTGCCATCAGCATCCCAACCTCCCTCTATCTGGTAGGCAGAAGATGACACACCCCATGTAAAGTCCTCTGGGAATGTCCCATAAAAGTACGTGTCCCTTTCAAAGTCTGTTTGAGAAGAAAACTTCTCCCAGACCACCTTTGCCTTGGAAGGAACTTCTGATGCTGGCAAATTCGGCAGCTTTGATGGCACGGGTAGATCAAACACCACCGGTTTAGAAATTCTGTCGAAGACTTTGGATGGGAAACCATTTTTTTCAATAACACTGGAATAGAAATAAGCAGATGCCTTGGGAGTCCTTGGTCTGTTGCTATCTTCAAAATTCACATGATGCAGCCCAAATTTTAGGCTGTACCCCACTGGGCCTTCAAAGCCATCAACCAGGGATCGCGCAATGTATGATTGAACATCAACGGTGTCTAGTTTTACCGCTGTCACAGAAACAGTACAAGACACAGTTACTGATTTGAACATTTTCTGAATGCAGCACAACACAAGCACAGCACAACTGAGGGCAACAGTGTCATAAGCCAAACAGCTACAAATGGTCTTTCAGGCAAAAAAACACCCCCGAACAATTAGAGTATCTGTCAAGAAAAGCAGTCAGCACTGTAATACAAGCTGGTCAAATGCTTAGTGATAAAAATGCATGACAGAAGAGATATTAGTCAAGAGATATCCGAGTACAGGACATTTGTGCCACTGGTATTCCTTTCCCTGTGTTCTTGTTTTCAAGCACAATTAATCAATTTATGTACTTGGTGCACTTTTAGATTTAACACTATAGTTAAACTGAAACATTACATGTATTTAGTGCTTGCCTATCTTCCCTGAGCACAGGAGTTTCTTTTAGCAGAACAGCGTATCCAATACCAGCAGAGGCAATTCCAGCATCCTTTCTGACATTGCCTACAAAAAAGCACTAAATCTCTCTTTTTCCAGAAAGGTTCACTTCCCATATGCAGTCCATCTTCTTTACTTCTGCTGAGGTGTAACAGCAATGCTAAATTGTGTTTTCTGTAGCTCTTTTAACAATTCTATCAGCATCTTGATAACTAGGTCAAGAAGATCAAACGCTGTACAATGATCACCAACCTATTTAATACAGCATATTTAACAAAGTTTTCCTGACAGTATTGATTTGTATCTCAAGAGAGTATCAGTCAAATCTCTAATCTCTATACCTCTCCAGAACGTCAGTTACTAATATTATTTTACGTCAATTAGGCACAGTTTGCAAAGATACAAACATACCTTGAACCTTGCTCAAAGTGACTGAGATATAAATATCTCCCTAAAAATTCTAACCTGAAATGGTACAGGATGCTCTCAGTTACATCTTCCTAATCAGTAAAGACAGTTCAGTCCTGATCTATAGGCAAGAGCCTGCCTGCAGGCAAAACATCTCCAGGGGAGCTGAAATATATAAACACTGTTCCCACAGAGGGACTGACGTTAGGGTTCAGGCTTCCATATGCATGAAAAACCTACTCCCATATCTAAACAGAATGGAGAGTTCCATACCTGGACACCAGGTAGGCTGAAGTGTAGGAGGTCACGCTACGTACACTACAGGCAGCTAACCTCATATCATTATGCAAGTGGTGATGTTTTAAAGTTAACCACCATAGAGGGTTTAGAACAACTAGTTGCCATTATTAAAAAAAAAAAAATTAAACTTCTCCATACCTTTTAGAGCCTCATTGATGTACCGGTTGAAATAATCCACTCGCAGAGTGTCATTAATAAGATCTCCTGTGTCTTCTGTCGGCACACCATTTCCTGCTATGTAAATTGGGATCTTTGTCCCTGTGTATTCCTGAGACACATATTTCAACAGCCGCCTTAATCCCCAAGGGACCACATGGATCCAAGAAGAGGCAGCCTGTGGCCAAGAAGGATCTACATGCAAGGAGAAGTTCCCAATGCTTTCGTAGCCTGGTGTGCAGGTCCCATTAGTCTTGGCACTGACCAGGCGGGAAGTGTAATGGGAAAGACCAAAAAAATCTGCAGTTCCTTTCACCCAGGACTTCTCCTCTTCTGTAAACAGAGGCAGCTGTGCAACTGTTGTGGAGCACTGCTGGTTTACTTCCTGGATCTGAGCCTTCAGGACATCTGGGTAATCACCATTAACAAATATAGGGTGAGCGAACCAGCCAAGCATAAACTGCAGGTACCTCTCAGATGCCCTCACATCCTCAGAGTTGGTTGGAGTCTTAGGTTCAGCCCAATCTGAGTTCAGCACCAGCCCCACCTTTCCCAGTTGCTGAGAACGGTATTTGTCATTATAGAGGTGCCAGACCTTGGCGTGAGCCTTGAGAATTGTATGAGCCACCTGGGGACAGAAAGCAGAGGAACGTGAATCACGCTGCTTTGCACAAGAACTCTTAAGCATTGACGTTATTGCCATGTGAGAATGTTGCCTCCATCCAAAAGAAGAAGCCTTTACAAAACAAATAATGACAAAACTCTGCCAGAGAGTGCAGTAAGTTTTGGAATAAGCAGAAGAATCTGGCTATCCATCAACAACAGCTCTCAGAACAGAAAAATGAAATTAAAAAATCTAGCATCCATTAACAAACTCCTTTTTTGCAAGTATCATAAATCCAACAATCAAATAGTTGTCTCAGAGTCCACATTAGTCTTGAACATAGTTTAAGTAAAGAACCATCAGAGGAAAACAACACACAACGGCAGCTGCAGGATCCTAGTTATTCCTGCATCCCTACCTTGTAAGATGCTACTCCTGGGTCAGTGATTCCTGGAGGATGCTCTCCGGTGCCATAGCCAGCATAGCTGATAACCCAAGGCTCATGGAAAGTAATCCAGAACTTGACTCGATCCCCAAAAGTGGAAAAGCAGAAGTCTGCATAGTTTACAAAAGCATCTATGATACTGTCATTCTGCCAGCCACCAAGAACCTGAAGAACTTGTGGGAGGTCCCAGTGGAACAGAGTCACCATGGGCTCAATGTTAGAGTCTAGCAACTGGTTAATTAATTGGTTGTAATAATCAACACCCTTGGAGTTGATAGTCTCATTAGTGCCAGCAGGGAAAATTCTAGGCCAGGATACAGAAAATTTGTACAGTTGTGGATGAAGACCCCTAAGGAGGTAAATGTCATAGCTGGTTTTATAGTAGCTGTCACATGCCACGTCTGCTGTTTGGTTTGCGTAGACATGACCTGCATGCCCAAACTGATCCCAGATGCTCTCTCCTTTCCCATCCTCTGCCCAAGCTCCTTCAACGTTAAAGGCACCTGTGGATGTGCCCCACAGGAAACCACTTGGGAAAACATCTTGCAGAAAAGAATCCCTCTCCAATTCAGACTGTTGAGCAAACATTTCCCAAACTGTTTGATAGGAGGAGCGAGGGGCAAGAACAGCATCTGGGTTCTCCTGTAGAGTATTTGTTTTGCTGGAAAAAAAGAATAAAAAGAAGTTAAAATCTCCAGGGTGGATGCCAGTGCCACACAACTTGCAAACATGGAGGATAAAAGAATCGTTTGCTTCCCTTTCAGCTCACATAAGCCACTTAAGGTATAGTTCCTTTGTCATCTGACCAATCCAACCTACTGCCACCCAGCTAGCAGACGAAAGGAGTGCAGTGAGCTAACTGCAGAGCAGCTCAAGGGCTATATATCTGACCATTTCTTTGCAGGCAGATTCTCATAATTCGTTACAGCTAGGTCAAATGTGCAAACAAAATCCTTGCAGTGTGTAGTGATTTCACATGCTACAACTGCTCTCACGAGTTTCCATGGGATAAGCTAAAACTAATCAGTTCTGCTTCTGTAATCCTTAGCATCTGCCTGCGCAATGACGTCTACATTTCTGTAGGCCCAATTGGTTTCTCCCCTAGGAAAGCCTCTATTGCCTTTATTTATTTTATTTATTTATTTTTAACTATTTTGCTCTTGAAAAGAGCAGAAGGCTTGGAAAATGTACTTGTTACTATTGGCTTGAAGGTGCAGTTTGGGTAACCAAGGATTAGAGAGTGGAAGAGGATTACATTGTGGTAATGCTAGGACAGAGGACTGCCTATAATAGCAGGAGGCTGGGCTCAGCAGAAAGGCATTCCTGTTCAGTTCTTTCAGCAACTAACAGCAGACTTCACCACCAAAACTGTCTTGTCCCTGCCTGCACGTAGGTTTCTAGAGGACACCGTTTTATCATAACATCTGATTTAAGGGACAAAAACTGTACCTTAAAACATGAGATGATAAGAAGTCCAAGAATTCATTAACATCATACCCAATCGTATGTGTCTCTTCTTTATTAATGGCTGAAAACAAAGAAACGGTAAGGGACTTAGTCACACTTTAGATACCATGGACTGCATGACACTACTTGTACATACAATTACATTTTATAACTAATAGCTATTTCTCTCAGATCAAATAGGTTGGTTTTTTTGTTAGATATTTACAATTTCATGTTAAAAAATGATCACAGAATCACAGAATCTTTTAGGTTGGAAAAGACCTTTAAGATCATTGAGTCCAACCATAAACCTAGCACTGCCAAGTCCACCACTAAACCATGTCCCTAAGCTCCACGTCTACACGTCTTTTAAACACCTCCAGGGACAGCAACTCCACCACTTCCCTGGACAGCCTGTTCCAGTGCTTGACAACTCTTTTGGTGAAGAAATTTTTCCTAATATCCAACCTAAACCTCCCCTGGTGCAACTTGAGGCTGATGAAAACTATTAAAAGCTTTGGGGAAGATTTCCTGCTTCCCCTCCCTCAACACTCACCATCCACCCTTAGTTTTCCAAGAAGGCTATGAAAAAAACCAGAAAGTTATTTCATCTAATAGCAGCAGTCTGCACTGAACAATTCTGAATTTCCTCTATAATTTGTCATGCAGAGCTTAACTAAAAGAACTCTCCTTCTTGAAATATGTCACTCACCTGTGACAACGTCAGCTACTGGTATGAAAGGATTCTCTTCCATGGAACCACAGTCAAGGAACTTTAGACTAAAAATCAAGATCTCTGTGTTCTTCCAGACACTCTGCAAAAACAGAAGTCAGAGACTGGTATGAAAAGAAGCATCAGCCAGCTAGTAAAACCCTGCTCTTGGTGTTTGTTGCTTTTAACACAGAATAGGAAATTCCTAGAAGACTGAGAATCAGTGGCAAAGTTATTCAAAGTTGAATTCACAAATCAACAGAGTAAGCATTAGATACCACTCATCATTCTGATCCAAAAAAAAGCCCAATGCAAATCAAACCATAAACCTCAGAAACCTTCTGTGTTTGACCTGTCATTGAAAAGGCACAAGGAACTACATCGTTTTGTCGTAGTTTAGCCCTGGTCAGGACCAGACTACACAGTCTCTCTCTCACTCCTCCCACCCTCCAGTGGGACAGAAGGGAAAATTGGTAAACAAAAGGCAGCAAAAATGCCTGGGTTGACATGAAACAAAAAAATAAATTTAAGATCAATAACAGAAGAAAACAAAACAGTGATGGAAAACAAATACAGTACAACGGCTTACAACAAATCTCCACACCCAATTTCTTCCCATATAGCAGGAGGCTCCCCTCAGCCCCCTCCTCACTTATACACTGAGCATGGTGTCACATGGGATGGAACAGCCCTTTGGCTAATTGGGGTAAATTAACCCCAGCTGTTAGCTAATTAGTTAACTATCCCAGCTGGGTGCCCCTGCCATAGGGGCCACCAGCTCGGTTCTCCTCCCAGCTCAGGCAAATATTAACTCTATCCTAGCCAGAACCAGGACACCTTTTTTGCAAGCTTACTTGGTAAGAATCTGTTGCCATAAATAGCCCACTCCAGATTTTCAGAGTAACCACAGCAAGCTGTAATCCTAAAGAGAATGAATCATATGCATAGCTCCTTATTCTGCTACTCAGTTGCTGGATGACTCTGGTCTTACTGATTTTAAGAATGCAGTTCACTACCAGAGGTCTGGTATCAGGTACTAGCTTACAGCATCACTGACATTGTTGTTGCCACATGATCTCATCCTTTCACAGACTCATCCTCATGAAGATTTCTAGCACTGCCTCTACTAATGAGGAGCTGGGAAGTTTGGCAGTACCACTGCAGAACTCATGTTAGACTAGAACAGTGTCTTTTAGTGTATAGGTATTAGCCTAACAGCTTCTCAAGCACTTGGGATGAGAGAGAGAAGGTTTTTCAGTCCTGGACAAAAGAATTATGCCATTCCAGTCGTTAATGCATCAGTAATGAGCATGACCAAGAGGATCCTTTCCAGCACTTTCGAACACCTGTTTTTAAGTCAGAATAACAACAGAGAACTAAGTGGGCACTATGCACCTGTTTCCTAGTGTAGCTGCTGTCTGAGCTCTGGCAGAAAATCAGAACTGTTTAGACATGCATCAAGAAACATGAAATTCCCCTTCTATTCATGGTCTGTTGTTGCTGCTGTAGTTTTAACACTGTGCGTAATGTTACCTGGAATTTGTTCAATTTCTTGTAGAAATCCATTTCATTTCCACAACAGTACTGAACGCTGAGAGACAGAAAGTCTACCGAATCCTGGAAATAAGGAAAAGAAAAGAAAAGAATCACAGTGGAGTAAAATGTATTTTTTGTAGGTATTACATTAAAAATATATAAAATTGTGGAATGTTTGATACAGATATGCTACTGGAGTAAAAACCCTTACCACTACATGGGAGCGCTGGACAACATAATGAGTTGGATGCTATATGGGAAGATGCATTTTGTATCTCTCCTTCTAAACAAAGTAAAATTCAAACAGCTAAACAAAATTCTAGGAGTATTTAATGAATTTAGTATTAATGATTTACAGTTGATTCTTTAATTAGTAACACTGTCTATGATTAATCAGACAGAGAAACCTTTGCAACTATGTTGTTCGGGTAGGCCTTATCAATAATCCTTGGGGAAAAGTCCACTGCAGAAACCTGTAATCATTCCAAACTACAAGTGCTATCCCACTAGAAGTCATCAAAGGAATAGATCATATTATTTTATTAAACCAGCTGATAAAGTAGGGAAAAAACCTGATAAGCTTTCAGTTTATTTGTCAGTCCAAGGTTTTGTTGTAGTTTAGTCAGCTCATCTAATACAACATCTTTCCTCTCCCTAAAAACCACACCTTGCTAATAGCCTTGAAATGTTAAGCCTGCAACATTGCTTACCCTATTACTAAGTTTTGAAGGATTGTGGATACAAGGAAAAAACTTGCACTGTCCTTTGTTCACAGTATTCTACACCAGGTGAAGATGACTACTAACAGAGAATTTGGTCTTTACAGAAAGGATGCATCATCTTTGTAGAGATTACATTCTCCTCACGTTGCGCCATCCCTGTGCACAGCTCAGTCTGTGTTTTAACATAATAAACGGATTTAAAAACAAAGTATGTATTTCTTTGGTAGTGCATTAAGTAGAATTGCAAAGAAAATGACAATGGGTACACTTTTTGCAGGCACCTTGTCATTTAAGCATGTATATTGATAAACTATGAGAGCAAATATGTCTCCATATATCTTAATCAGTGCTTACTAGCCAAGAAAGGATGCTGAAGTCATTTTTTAAATCAGCAAGCTTCACATGATCAAACCAATCAAATAAGTAAAATTTACCAAATTGGTCAACTGGTCAACTTGATAAAATTTTATTTAACTTGCAACAAGTCACTTGATGCTGTACATAAAAATCAAGTTAACTTGAATCAAATGTATGTAATTTTGGAAATAATTTCTATTAAAGCGTTACCTGAAGAGAAACTGAAAGCAATTCTGATGATGCGCTATCCAAGACATGATCCATTTCTAAAGCAATGGACAGCTTTCCACCTTGGGAAAAAACAAAAGGCAGTCTACTGGTAGTATATTAAGGACAAATTAAAAAATATCAGTTCATTACAGTTTTTTTAAAATCAGTTGGAAATTTTTGAAGGTGTGGAACATCAGACAGACTTAGGTAGCTGATTTCAGAATACTCATTATGATTTCAACAGAGAGTTGAAGAAGGTAGAAATTCAAAGGCAGAGTTCAAGGAATCTTTGTCAATAAACCCTGTCTTATCATGAATGCTCATAAACATCTTAGCACTGTTGCTTGCCGGAAGATGTATCTGAATACAGCTGTCCAGTGCCTTGCAACTCCATGCATAATTCTAAGTAATATCTTTAATTTTCATGCCTTTCTGGTGGTCCTACAGTGGTTATTTTTAAAAATCCATTCTGCGTTGGATGCTGCTGGGATGCTGGGAACCTGGAGGGACAGGTGATGCGGGAGAGGGAAGCTGGGCAACTTCCATGGTCTACCACCAGGTAGTGTGAACTGTACTGCAAAGTATTCCTGACAAATGCAAGAATAAAAAAAAAACTAATTAATTAAAAATTTGAAAAATTATGACTCAGACAGCTCTACTAGTTGTCTGCCTGGGACAGAAAAACTCCAAGCGCAAAGAAGGCAGACCCAAGAGGACAACTACTTAGAAAATCCCAGGTATCCATCATAGAAGACGTGAAATTCTCTCGCTCTCTGAAACACAGGTAGAGTTAAGATTTAATTACTTTAAAATCCCAATGTCTGCAATGAGGAAAGTCAAACAAAGGACACTGTAGACTTCCTCACGCTATTAGTATCTCACAGGAGACTTCTTGGGCCTTATTTCTTCATGTTCTGAGGTACATTTCAGGAAGTTTTTAGTTTTTCCTCTGTGTGTCAGGAAGAGGTACACAAAAATACATTGCAATCTACAAAATAGCTTGATTATTACGACTTTGTCATTGTACACAGAAAAAATAGAATAAGACTGGATTTGAGTAATTTTAGAGGTTGCCCAGAGATGTGGTGGATGCCCCATCCCTGGAAACGTTTAAGGCCAGGTTGGATGAGGCTTTGAGCAACCTGATCTAGTCAGGGATGTCCCTGCTCCTTGTGGGGGGGTTGGACTGGATGACCTTTCATGGTCCCTTCCAACCCAAACCATTCTATGATTTTACACTAAAAAGTAAATATTTTGTTTCATGTTGCTTTATTTGACTTTTTAAATTGACTTTTTAAAATTAAATAAAATAATTTCCCTTTGATTACATGGGAAATGTCCTTTTAAACCATGACCAGCCTTTAAGTGGATTTTGTAAATACATTTATCCCAGTTTTCAATGACATTGAAATAAGTCGTAAGGCTTTAAAAATGAGATGACTGGACAAGAATCAAAGATTCCCACTTTTATTACAGAACACATTTAAGGTTTGGTATATGAACAGTACGAGACTACAGTTCATCAGGGGTATCTGCTGATCTTTAAATGGACAACAGCCCTTAGAGAAAAAGCATATAAAAGTATTATAATGTTTGGTTTTGAAGTACTAGTTTGTGTTACTCAAATTAACCATAAGCTATTTAATAATTCCCTGATGCTTAAAAGATTAAATATAAATATGCACACATACACATACATATTATCCCCAACTATTTTGGCTATCATTTCAAGAAAAATGCAATTACCAGTAAATGATAAAATAATTATCAAAATACGGATTTAAAGGAACTTGCTACTCAAGGATTTCAAAGTAATTCTGGAGCACTGATAGCATATTCAGAGAGAGATTCCATGTAGCAGTTGCCATTTAATCCCATCACACAATATTTATGAAAAAGTCATATTAAAAATTCCCTCTCACCATTCTCCTTACCCGTCAGCGCGTATTTCTCGTGGTAGACAGTGTAAGCTCTCTCATGGGCGGCAGCTAGGGCCTGCGCTCGGTACTGGGGGTCATCGTAAGGCAGGCTTTTAAGGATCTCTGGCAGGTCGCTGAAGGTGAGCCACACATTAACCAAGTCCCCAAAAACATGGAAGCTGAACTCTGCGTATTCCACAAAAAGGTCAGCAAAAGTGTTGGCTCTCTTACCCGTGGCCTGCGTGGCCACGGTGCCAGGGACATGCTGGTGGTGCAGAACTACCACTGGCCTGAGGTCTGCAGCAACCAGGGTCTTGAGCAGCTCCTGGTAGCACTGCACTTGAGCTTCATCTGGCTTTCTGGCATCCCCCTTTGGAAGAATGCGTGCCCACGGCAGGAAGATTTTGTAATGCGTCACCCCGATCTCACGAAGGTGGGAGAAGTACTGGGGCAGCTCACGAGTCACAAGATCTTGTCGGCACAGGTAATCATGGGCTTCAGCCACGGCAGGGTCCTGATCTTCCTTGGGTAGCGCTTGGTTCTGCAGACGCAATCTACCTACTAACTCACTGGGTAGAGGTCCAGCAATGGCAATAAAGTTCTGAGCAAATTCCCCATCTATCCCAAGGCTAGGAGAGACTAACAGAAAGAAGACAACTATCTTACAAATCAGCTCCATTTCTGGACCTGCTTCAGAAACAGTTACTCCACACTACTTATATTACAGTAGAAGTAATATTTAACTAAAATTATCTATTACACAGATAAATGCTCCCAGAACTAGCTGACACTAGAACGATAACAAATCATGACTTTCAATCAACAGCTGAACGAACATATGGACAAATACAAAAACACTATCAAACAATTAGTTGGAGAAAGGTCATGTAGAAACATTTTCTGAGATGCTCAGGTTCCCCTTTATGCTTGAACATCAATTGACATTTGCTGATACTGCCTCCATTTCAGAGGAAGATAAAACAAGTAGACAATGCTTTTAATCTCCTCTCGGCATTTTTCGGCTTAAGAGAAATCCCAGCACTGCTCTGGATGCAGAAAACAACAAGACCATAGTTATCTGCATTGGTGGGACTGGGTGCCACCATGGCTCAGGGCGTGCAGGACAGCAAGAGGCATGCTTGTGCTCTAATTCTTGGCTGCATAAAGGAAATCTGAGATGTGGCATCTTACCCACTTGGAAAAGTGGCTATTACGTGAATTCAGGCAGTAGCAACAATGTGCGTCCTCACGCCTGATAACATCAAGGAATTTGAATATAATTTTATTGGTTTCCAAAGTACTCCTTCCTTCAGCCTTGAAAACACGTTTTCTCAGCAGGGTGGACACATACAGATCACCTACCTACCTGAACTGGTGCAGGGAACAGATAACTCGAATTTTCTACATTTAAATGCAGCAAAACTGAAAAGCTGAGACCATTTGCTGTCTAAATACAGAACATGTTTAAATCAACTAAACAGAAAATTCTACATAACTGTATTGAAAAGTCAGTTCCATCTCTGAATTTATTTCCTTTAATAACCAGCTTTTTGTCTAAAGCATACCTGGAATCATCTGGGCAACTTATTGCTCTGTCAAGCAATGGTATCTTTTAAGTTACAGCAGAAAACGTCTCTCAATATTTGCTGTTACTCAAATAGCCAATCTTATAGCTTATGCAGGGATTGTAATTTGTGTACTTTGACCCTGTTTGATTCCCAGGTTACTATTTTTTTTAGGAAGCCTTGAAAAGCTTGCTGAAATATTGTGCTTACTGTTCTGAACAACTACATACTCTTTTTTTTTTCCCACCCCCACCACTCCCGATGTTTGAATAACAAGATTGAACAGGAACTTTACAGCACCACCTGCTGCTTATTTTTCAGTAGAGCAGTGTTAACTCAGGGAGAGAATACCCCTTCTAGTCTACGAAGTGTATAGAACTGGGGGAAGAGAAGCAGAAAAAATACTTTCTCCCATGTGAAGAATATTTATTCCCAAACAAAGAATGGAGGGGAAAACACGTAAATCTTCCTGTCCTTATTTTGAAGTACATGAACACAGAATAACATGAAACTTGCTGCAGGTAGGTGCCAATTTTAAATGAAATGTAGCATTTGCCAGATGCAGTTTATGAAAAATTAGTGGAGAAAAGTTACTGCAGCTAGAGTTAGTGCCCAGTGATAGGGCAGTCGTTTTGGTGACAAATAGCTATGATTCCTTCCATTTCATAAATGTAACTTATCTTTAATGATATGCTTTGTTAGACTAAGGCATATCTTTGCAAAGCTGGGACTAACACAAAAAAGATGATTGTCTTACAAACCAGCTCCATTACTACATCTGCTCCAAAAACAGTTATTTCACACTATTTATGCTTAAAATACATACCTTTGGTATTTTTCATGCTATTACAATTGTTTCTTAGGTGCTGGTATCAGGCTGACAAAACAAATATTCAGGTATTTTTAATTCTTAATAGATTATTTAATAATCCCATAGCATATAACAAACAATTGAGAGCAGCAGAAATGTAAGTAAAATTTTCTTATAGAAAAATCTACAAACAAGTTTACAAATACATTCTTAAAAATCCCTCACAAATGATGGATGGCAGTTTTCAGTTCACTTACAAGTCAAGACATTCATCAAGATGGGGGTTTCTGACCTCCTGACTTACAGCCTTGCTTTGGGCTTGGCTATTGTCAATTTTCTATTTTACATAAGCAACAGCAGCATACACATTTTTAGTCCATCTAAAAAGAAAGAGAAGCAATCAGTTTCTCATTATCCATTACTGGAAGTTTAAAAAAAATTCTTAAAAACCAGCATCTGTCATCCAGGATATTTAATCTTTCTTAAGACATTAAGCATTTAGATCACTATTTTTTCAGCCTCAAAGCATAGGCATAGAAAATAGCGATCCCACATATGAGTGACAAATCCACCCCCACACATCTCCAGACATTTAATGAACTTTTATTTATGTTAATAAGAAAAATAGTAAAAACCTATACCATAAAAAGTCTACTAAATACAATCGAAGAAAAATGCAAAATTCCTCTAATTTAAAACAGAAGCGTCTACACAGCTTGATGCTGAAAAGAGCTATTGAATTATTCTCCTGTGTATCTGGAAGATGGCAGTGAAATCCAGCACTAATAACAAAACTACTGTCTAAGTGTGTAAATTTTTTAAACCTTCCAGGTATGCTCAGTGTAAACGAGCAATCTTATATTACTAACCGCACATTGGCGCATTCCACAGTAAAGCATTCGTATGAATTTAAGACGTTAGCTATACAGCAACCATTGCAAGAACGCATAAAAGAATGCGTTTTCCAACATGTAACTAGTCAGTTCTACAATCCAGTTCTCAGCCCTTAGTCTTCCAGCAGATAGTTTGGGTTGACAACCAGGTATGGATCTTCATCGAAAGTCTGCTCTTCTCTGGACCCTCTCAGTCCTGACTGGGACAGTTCTATCAGAATGTGGTCCTGCAACAGACAAAAAATTGGTATTCAAACAAGAACAAGAAAGATTTGTTTGTACTTTTTGAAAGGCATCTCCTTTTAAACCGGTAGCCTCCCTTATTGATTAATTGAACAATTACGTTTTATGGAAATCTCTTATATGTTGTACACTTTCTGGCAACACTTCAGTCTAGTGGTTTTGTACCTTTAAAAATTAGAAGTATTTTATATTTTCATACTTTTTCCTCCAAACTGCCCTAGTGCCCCGGTGACTTAAAGCTATCTATTGAATAAAGTGTTGTTTGCGTTTCTAATGTTAATTACAATGTATAACTAACACTACAGAACTACAGAAAAATACCACTTCCACTTTTATAGGGACATAATGTGACGCTTTGAACTTTTACTTATACACATCTCTAATTTATTTCAGTGTTTTCCCTATAATTATTTTTAACATATGTTAAACAAAGAAGGCCTTTACACTGCATCAGTCAATAATACGGAAGCACAAAACACATTTCTCAAATTAGCAATGTATTCTATTAAAAATGAATCATTGCACTATATAAGTAAAAACCCTTTTCACTATCCACACATATCTATACATACATAATGCGTAAGTCGGTGAATGACTTTTTCTATGATCTTCTTTTTATTTATTAGTTCTTCTTCAGATTCTATTTCAGATTCAATTTCTTTCAGATACCAATTAATTAGTTCACTCTTCTTTAATGATGAATCGTCCTCTTCTGCAAAGAAAATAATTTGTAAAAACAGCAGCAGTAAGATACCGTTCAAACCACAAGAGAAAAGGATTTCTATGTTAACATTTACAATGCTGAAGAGAGAATAGCCCATCAGACTTTCTTCTGAAATCAGCATGTTTTGTACAGGAGGCTATTGTATGACAGTTTAATTGGAGATATTTAGATTGAGAATTGAAGCTTTTAGTTCTATGCATCCATGTGGCTTACAACTTAAAATGAGCAGCCCAGCAACCACATCAGCCTTCAGCTTCAAGAAAAAGCAGTTGTAAGGAGTCGTAGAACTTTCCTCTAAGTAAGGGTCAAAGAAAATCACTGTCATGTAAAGCTGAAGAGATCATCCTTCTACAAATACTCAGCATTTTGAGTGCAGATATTGTCGTTTCTGCACTCATCCAAAAGCTTTGTAGCATTGGTATATGCTATCAGACATCTGCTGAATTTCATCAAAGGAATTTTTAATACACGAGATGCTCAAGTCCTTTCTCTCTAAAGTGGCTGAAAGATACAGCTTTCTTCACAGCTAAAACCTTCCCTTGTGAGCTTCGGGTGAATTTGTTTTAATAAAGAGCCAATGCACACATAGCAACACAACTCAGGGTCTGCCATCTTTTTAATAAACAAATTCTTACCTTCTTCTGCTTTCCTGAGGTGCAGCACCAGGAGATTAGAAATCCGTCGATACTCAGAAAAGCCCAGCCTAAGAGAAGCTTTGGGTGCGGCATCCTTGTTCGTGTCCTCAGAATGGCTGTTGATCCCGTTCACAAGACCACCGACGCCAGCTGGAGCTTCTGCCTCACCTAGTTGGACAAATGCCCAGGTTTAAATCTGCAACATCGTTTAACTGCTTAATACTCTGAGCCACTGAAAAGTCTTGCATTGACCAACCAGGTGAGCGGACCCACAAGGAGGCTGAATTACGAGTTAAGAAGAGGAGTCAAGATTCCTAGACCTTATTAGATGAGAAATAGTTGAGAAACTGAAGAGAAGCACATACTCAAACAAGGTAAGCTGTAAGGGATGGAAGTACTTTCGCCTTTGAAAAAATTCTCTACAAGTAATTTACCATTCACTCCACCTTGGTCCTCTTGATCCTCCATTTGCTGTTCATCATCTTGGTCTAAATTGATGTCAGGAGTCTCAACTCTAATGATGGACTTATTTAAAAGCCTGAAAGCTTCCTTCACATGTTTCGGGTGAACCTGGGGAAGATTTGAAAAACACGCATTAAATAGGCATTGTGGCTCTTCTAGTGTTAAAAGCAGCTTTTTTTTTTCCCCAATAGCTTCAGAAACTCACCCCTGACTCTGACAAAGAGTTTTTCTACCCATCTCACCTGATTAATCCTAAGCAGTAAAGACTCTGCAAGTCACATTATATCCCACTACAGGTACTCTGAGTTCACACAAGGTTATGGAGAGAATAAGGAGCCTGATGAATCTTTCAGGCTTCAGCAATCAGGTGGCGTTAATAAAATTTTTACTTAAGCCAAGAATATTTTGAAGAAAGATCAGTGGAGCAAGAAACATGGAAGAAATGGGTCTGAACAGAAACAATATGGAAAAAAAAAAAAACAAACATAATTCATGAGACTGTCCTCTAGAATTGAAAAGTAAAAACTGGAGAAATCATCTCTAGCTGAGCCATAAGCTAAAAGCTATCTGTTTCTTTATAAGCTGAATTTAATTAAAAAGAACTCCATGAGTGTCCTTCTTGCATAACCAGTGAGCAAGTTCCTAACACTGCCTGCATCATGTAACCCCTAATCAACGTTTCAAAAAGCCTGCTGAGTTTTAAAGCAGGGACTAGACGGATAATAGTCATACCAGGTTTAATAGCCATAACACAATATACATGTCAACATTGGCTGACATGAGGAGGAGCTCAGATCACAAACACAAGTACTCTCAGGGAGGTTCAGACACTTGATGAACTTTGGTTTTTTAGATTGCAGATAGAAGAGAGCTGTGAGAGATTACAAACTGCGCAAGATTAGGAAAGACACTGCCAACCGCCCTGGCTGATACTAATAGATGACTGTTCTTCCTATTTGTCATGTAACAGGCTGAGAGCGTTGATACATGCATGTTCCCAGTTTGGACCAGCTGATCTCAGTTTTACAAGACATATCTAAAAACCAGTATTTCTGGCATACAAATTCAGACCACATCACAAGTGAAAACATGATCCAGGCTCTCTTCCTCACCCACAGGATTTAACTGTGTACAATACCATAGTCAAATAGCAAAGCCAGAACTCCCACAACATGTATACATACATGTATACAGACTTTAATAAAAAACCTGATACCTCATCACAGCAGTGCATACGGGCCATAGCTTCAGACAGCCGGATCATGCTTTCCAACTGTCGCACTGTGATTCTCCAGGACGACTTTGTCACTCCAGAGCCATCACGCTGCCGTAGTCGTTTATACTGCTCCACTATAAAGTCCTCAGACTCCTTAGATATCTTCGTCACATAAGACAGGATGATAGTTTGCCATGTTAAAAGTATTAAAGTAAACGCTTCTTGCATTAGATTGGCAGTTCCCAGACTTTTCTGTACTAGCTACTGAATTTCTCTGAAATATTCTATGCTATACACACACTATAGATAAACATGACAATCAGATTATGTTAAAATTGTATTGCAATAACGATTACAGTAATAATATTACAATAAGTTTAAGTACAGTGACACATCAATTATTTTACAGCAGATTTTTGATGATTTCTATTTTTCCGTTCCACCAACTTGCTTCTGGGCATAATTCATGTCCGTCTCTACTAGATTGTTCTGTGTTTATTTACCTTTCGTTATGCTTGCAAACACACAGTACCGCTTTATCTACATGGTTTTTAACCTGAATCTATCTGCACATACACATATCCAACTGGAAAACAAACTCGCCACCACATGGAAATGAAATGGGAATTTTCACAACTCTGTAAAGGAGGGTGTCCTCTCCTTCCATTTGAGAAGAACTACATTAGAAGAACTTCTCAAAAATCTAACACACAGCCCATCCAAGCTGCTATTTGGACAGACCACAAAAAGCTGTACTGAGAGCAGTTGCCCATGTTCTTGTATTTTACCACAAAAAAAGCAAAGAAATATTGAGGAACAAAACCCTTTTAAAATGAAGACAAACAAACTGTTTTATTAAGCAGTAAGTCAATAAAACAAAAAATTCTCTGCAGCAGACATGTTGAATAACCCATGCCCTTGAGGTATGAGAAAGCTATGAAGCAATCCCTCAGTTGTTTCAGACAGAGGTTAAGAACTGCTGCCAAAACAGTTAAGACTACTGATTGTAACAGCCTCAGCTGGGCTGGCACTTAAGTGTCTTTGCATTTGCCCCAAAAAAAAGCATGATATAGAGTGACTACTCCTTTGGACCTCCTCACACAGAACAACTTCTATAAGAAAGCAGAATTAATTACCTTTGGTTTAAACTGTCTTGCAAACAGCAGATACCTTCTGATGTCATCTAATGAATAGACACGATCAACAGATTCTTCTACTCTGGAATGCAGATCCACTATGCGTCTGGCAATGGCGTAATCTGTAACCTGGGACATCATTGCTCTGTTAGATCACTTTCACAACATCAGCCAAATATCAAAACAACAGCTGTATTCTTCCTTCCCATTCCCTTCCCTCACGTCTGCTCCTCATGGCAGAGCACGTCTTTCCAGAAGCCAGACTCCCTGCCAGCAGATCCAGGAGAATGCCCTGGAGGTTTTTAGTACAAGGAAACATAGTAGAAAAGGAGTAAAGGGCAGTTTTAGGATTTATAACCTCTTGGAACTCTCCTGGGTTACAAGTTAGCCACAGAACAGGCAGAAAGCAGCACTTTGCAGTGTGGGAACTGCCTTCCTCCTTTTCAGCCTACTCTGCCTCTTTCATCAGTGCGTTTTCAATTATATAGTCACTCTGAGCAAAAGAGCAGGGAGAACAGCGCTGAACCAACATTGCTCTCTGTATCTCATGTGTTCCCAAGGCAAACACCACACAGACAGCGGGTAGCAGTCTTAGCCGTAGTGAGCAGCCATTTGTAAAAATGACTAATGGTGTTAAGTTTGCAGGTCAAATCACTACAAGATGAAAAGGCGGTATCTTTGTATTCAGCAAAGCATGTTCAAATTTGTACTGACAGCTTTTAACTTCGCAGACAGACAACAAAAGCAGGAGCAAGACACGCTCATGAGTTCAGTTTCACCTAAGATTTCAGAGGGCCACCAAGATGGTCAGAGGGCAGGAACACACAATGCGTGAGGAGAGGCTGAAAGAGCTGGCTTTGTTCCACTTGAAAAGAAAGCAACTGCCTCACTGGCGAGTATAGATGTGATGGAGCCAGATTTTTCTTAGAAGTACAAGATTGACAAGAGACAACTGACAAACTGAACCATGAGAAATTCTGGTTAGATACAAAAGTTATTTTTTAAACATACGAGAGTTGTCAAACACTGCGGTAGGGGCCTAGAGAGGCTGCAGAATCCCCATCCTTGGAAATATTCAAAACTCTCTAGGTCAAGATCTTGGCAACCTGTTCTCAATGATCTGCTTTGAGCACGAGGTTAGACCAGAGACATCCAGAGGTCTTATCTGACATGAATTATTCTACAGTTCCTTAAAATTACCTCATTACATTCATCCACAAGAATGAAGAAGAGATCAAAGCGAGACATGATGGGAGCTGACAAGTTTATATTCTGTTTCAGTGACTTGGATCTGTCATAGCGCCCACCAACTGGATTTGCTGCAGCCAAAATGGAGGTCCTGGCATTGAGGGTAGCCTGACAACGGGGAAAAAAAAAAATTAAAAAAAAAAAGAATAATGATATCCATGACCACTTGCTAAACCAACTCATTGCAATATAAATGGGTCAGCATAAAATCTTACAGACAGAATTTCAATGGAAGTATTACAACAACCACTCCCCAAAAGAGCCCAAACTTTTCTAACCAGCCCTTTGTAACCAGGTCTCTGCCCCAAGACACAATTTGATGAATCAATATTTTAACATTGTCACATTCTTGACAAAAATTCGGAAACAAGCCCTTAAAACGGCTTTTCACAACACCTTGTTTTTAACAGGTGTGCAAATACACACTATACTTCTACAAACACACATAAATCTATACCCTCTTTTGGGGTTACTTCAAGGTTAGGATTTTCCCATTTTCTGCTTCTTGCCCACTACTATCTCTTTTTTCCTTTCAGTAACATTTCTGATTCTTTCTGGCTAAACGACACAAAAAATTTGCAGGCAAGTGATCTCTGTCCTGCCACAGTGAGGCAACTGCAGAGCTGACACAAAAATCCGACAGATGATGCTAGATCAGTGCATGTAACAAACAGTCAGGCGATCGTACAGACTACAGAACCAGAGGAACAGCGCAAGATACCTTTACTCCTGCTTTAGTAATGGATATAGTCTGCTGCTCCATTGCTTCATGAATGGCTACTTGATCCCGCATGTCCATTTTGTCAAATTCATCAATGCAGCAAACCCCCTACAGGGGAAGAATAAAAAATGTTACCCAAACTCAAACACTTTTGGAAAAAAGGCATCATTAAGGGGCTCTTCGTCATTAACCAAACCCATTCCAGGGATGCAGGAATCTCTCAAGTTCCTGGACTCACGTTATCTGCCAGCATCAGTGCTCCAGCTTCAATGACAAATTCATAAGACTCTTCATCTTTTACAACAGCTGCTGTTAGACCAGCAGCACTGGAGGCTTTTCCGCTGGTGTATACAGCACGAGGACTGAACTCATCCACATGCCTAAGGAGAGAAGTAACAGTGAGGAGCTGTGTGGCACAAACTTAAAAAGTCAGATTAAAAGCTGTAGAAACAAGGTAACTGTAATGCAGTGCTGCTTTCAACCTCTAAGGCCAGGACTTGTTCCTTCCTTCAGGAAGCAATTAATATTTAGGTAGGTCCTCCTACCTCTAATGATGTTTGAGCAAGCCTTGGAAACTAATCCTTATCTAACTGCTGTCTGTCACAGGACCCGTGGTCACACCAGCAGAAAAAACAATCCAGACTTCCTCCCACAAGTTTTCTGCTGACTTCAAAAGCTAACACACCTCCTTATGGGTCAGGCAAATGTCAGCACAAGGGAACAAATGGCTTCATAGCAGGAATCAGCAAGATAGATTGACTACAGGCAGCCTAAGGCAGCTTTTGTGGTGCCTCTACACTGCTCAGTTGCAGTGTATGCTGCAAGAACCTCAGCTTCACGGAGAACAACACAGAGGTAAATGAGTAGCATAATAAAATAAAACTGTATTAAGTAGAATTTCAAATTTTAAAAAGCATTATGGCATAAGATGTTGCATAAAACATCATTATTTCATAATTACTTTTCAGTGTTAATAACTCTATTTCTTCAAAGTGTTGGGACCTACCAATTTAGACTAAGCTAAAAATAGAAAAAAAAAAAGTGTTTAATCTATCTCTGATACTGTAAGATATGTAGTAATTTTTATATTTTTAATATTCGATGTCTTTTGAAAATATTTGGAAACCTACACTTTAATAGCTCTAATATTAACAATATTAATACTCTAATATTAACACTCTAATAGTAACAAAATTAATAAATTAATTAATACTCCGATTAATTAATTAATTAATTACTACTCTAATATTAGCAAAAAAAGTCTCAATTCATTCTTTGTTATTACCACAGGGGCATGTTGAGTTTGCTTCAGCCTTATTCAAATAATCCAACAACATCCAAACAATTCCTGGAAAATACGCTTAAATATTTTACCTCCCTTTCCTCTGTTTAACATGGAAAAGGCACAGTACACATGTATAGCTGTAGTGACCCTGGAAAATATTTAAAAATTGAATTTTAATGGGATGTTTACTTTAGAAATTGACTCTTGGCTGTACTTGGGTCACCAACAACACAAACATTGATGTCCCCACGCAATGAAGTGCCTTCTGAAGTGGTCTTAGGAACTCCTCCAAACAGCATCAGCAGGACCCCACGTTTCACTTCATCATTACCTGCCCCAGAAAAGACACTCAATTAAAAATCCAAAGAAATCATCATATTTTTCCCATTTAAAAAAAAACTTCAGCCCACTAGAATGATAGAGTATTTGGGCACATTCGCTCAGAATTTACCTATTTGCTAAACATCCACTAAAACTGCATTTATGTGCTTGATACTGTTTCAGGGAAGCATGACTCAGAAGTGGCTGAATTCCTTTACACTGTAGCGGCTCAGAATATGGACCAAATTTAAACTTTTCAGATATAACCAACATCAATCCTCAAAGTAGCTCTGGGCCAGAAACGACTGCAAATATAAACACACACATATATATGTACAACAGTACATAAGCATTTGGAACCCTTAAATCTTTGGAAGGACGCCCGTATAAAATAAAGCTTCTATCCAACTGCCAGCTGTAGGGTTTAGTAGCAGATCACCCAATAGCAAACCCCACCATTTTGACTAGTCTTGCAGGTCTTAATGATTAAACACAGCAAGTACTCAGGAAATGGGTTCTTTTCTAGCATAACTGGTGCTGGAGGGGAGTTTGTGGTAGTTGGCACAGGGCTTTCAATCTTTCAGAAAACGGCACTACACAGACATCAAGAAGTAGTAATATTTTCACAAGAGAATTCTTCCCTCTCCGAAGTAACAACCGGACTCTCACCATGGATAGTGGGGAAGAGGCTGGTGCACAGATTATGGTAAAGGTTCTTATCTTGGCTCATTTCAAACACCTTTTCCCACTCTTTCACAGACATTTGGTTTTTAATGCTTTCTGCAGACTGTTCTTCATCTCGGAGCTCTTTTCCACCAAACTGAACAAAAGAAATTTAAAAAAATAAAAATAATAACATGGTCACTACTGAATGGGAGTGCTGCAGACAGGAGGTTATACAAACTTTCTCTGTAAGCTGAGTGGGAGGAACACATACAGAAAAGCTGACCTTAGGCTAAGGAAACTCATCACCTTACACCTTTAAAAACCAATAGACAATTTCCTAGGGGGGAAAATGAATGGAGTCTAACTTCAGATAGTGAGAAAACCCCAGAGATGCTTGTCCAGAGATTAAAAAGAGAGTAAAACACTATGGCTTCCTTCGGCTAAAATTTGCTTTTGTAAGCATTCTTCATGAACTGGAATTTACAAGCTCTTTTATTACTCTAGAATGAAGCAGGAAACTTCTACAACCAGAAAGCAACAGACACTGTTTTTAATGCTATGTGATGGTGAAGCTCCTAGCAGAATTATAGATGAAAACACCATACCATGCTAAAACTCAGCCACAGTCAGTATTACTTATTATGTTGTAGTAACATTCCAAGACATTATGTGATAAATCTGAGGGAACAAGAAGGATCACTGTTTTCCCCGTGACAAAATGAAGCAATAGAATTTCCTGGAGGAAAAGGAAATGCTGGAGAAATGGATGAAAGCTGAATGGAAATAAATGGACCATTTAGCTCTTTAGAATGAATTTATAATGTTGTTAAATAACAACATCTGTGAAAACTGCTATGAACAATAAAGACAAGAAAAAAAAACTTGCTATATAAATCAAATCAGAATATAAAGACAGTCAAATGCACAGGAAGGTGGTATACATACATATTTAAAGCATTACTGATTCCTGCTCCCTAATTTGAGGTAAAAGCACAGGAGCAGAAATCATCAATACCTTTAAATGTACTTTCTATCCGAACTCACCCGTGGATTTGTCGGTGCAACGTAACAAGCTAGAAAGACTAGTTTATATGACAGCTCTCTGACTCCAAGGGCACGAAGTCCTCGGATGCCTTCAGTCTCATAGCCCTCTGTTCCGCTCACCCGGGAGCTGGTTTCTGCGCGCACTCCTGCCATTAGAGTGGGAGTCAGAACAGCAGTTCCCAGAACAAGCAGGAGGGACGTGTCATCTAGGTCACGAGCAGTAGCAACAAACCTGGTGTTGAGAGCTGGGACACATCAGGCACGACAATCAGCGATCCTGTGAAGTCACATTTGTCACCTGCCTGAGCAGACTCCACTGCTTCCGCACGCAAGATAACTTCCACGCTGCGAGGAATGCTACCACGCGGCAGCTCAGCCTGCGTCTCCTGAATGCGAACCTGGGGAGGGAGAGCACATTAAGCACTTTGCGGATGTCACCAAATTTGAAACTGCTTCAAAAGCTAAGCTGCTGATAAATATGGTAAGTGGCGTTTGCTTTCTGTCATCCATGTCAATCACAAAATTCCTCTTACAATAAGACGAACAAGAAAAAAAAATTCACTAATCAGTATCTAAAGAGTCTAGGAGAAACTTAAAAGGATGCACAGGGGCCACAATGACAATTCTGAGGGCCAGGAAAAGCAACTTGAAGAGTCCAGTGAACTTGACTGATTATTGCGGGAAGCGATGTGCAGAGGATTTGGCAAAGTAAATCAATCTGGAAGAGCAAAACACTGCAGGTACTAAAGATATCTCTTTTCATACTCATGTAAAACAACTACAGATGAAGTACCTGTGACAGAAGACTAACAATGGCTTGAATACATGGGTTTTTGGTGGCTTACTTAGACAATAAACATCATGCAAAAAAACCTGCTTTGATACTATTCATAATTTTCCCATGCTTAACCAAAAGCCTTCAATAGACAGAAAGAAACTATTTCCAGAAACTCCAGTGCCTTTTCTTGATGTTAACAGAACCAAAACTAATTGTCTTCAACGCACAGAAGTACAAACACAAGAACATCACTGTTTCTTGGCGTCCCCCAACCTCACCACTGTACCTTTTGGAAGTCAACAAATCTTGATTTGTTTGTGTCCAGCAGGAATCTCCTCCTGTTGGCACAGACTGGGTTTCTGCAGATGTTTGGCTGTGTATATTTAAATTGCTGTTCCACATCTTTAATCACGGTCTGGCAGTCAAGGCACAGGAAGGTTCCACTCACAAGCTCAGGATGGACTG
>JAAGAY010141914.1:0-37531 GCA_011801015.1 Ardeotis arabs | reverse complement strand
ACACACACACACACACAAGTATGTATGTCTTATAAGCACATAAGCCTACTACTATTCACCACCACAGATTTTGTGATGTATTCATTTAAACTGATTTTAATAATACATTGCAAAGTAAATCTGAGCTTACAGAGGAACTCAGGTCCCAACTTAATATGGACTGTTTCACATAATTTTCAGTTTCCTGATTAGAAAATAGGTGCTTTGTTTGAGCAACAATCCAAATTCAGCTAACCCACTCAGGTTTAATATTTGGATTTGAATTGTTCACGCTAAACAAAGGTAAGTACATTAAAAAAAAAAAGTCCAAACTTTTCAGTTGAATTGTAAAAAAAAAAAAAACAAAACAAAACACCAGCAAACAAAACCAAACCTAAAAAAATTATTTGTAAAGCTCTAGAATCTGAAGCTTGTGGAGCTTCACGGAGTGATTCCACAATGTTAATTTCTTACCCTTATTCTGTATTATTCTGCTTCCTGTTCTCTCAGGCTGCACTTAACATTACTAAATAAAATATGAGATCATTCTTTGGCTCTGAAGCCAAGACACATGACATAGTTCAGAGATGAATTGTCTTCCCTGCAAAACAGGGTATCTATACCAAAATTGCTTACTGTGAGTGGTGACTGTCACATGCTTTCTTCTCAGATGCATCTGAGCAATGAGTGGGAGAGTGCTAGCTGCCATAGCCTGAACTGTGCTTAGGAACATGTTAACAATTAAGTAGCCTGGACAGTCATGCACCTGTACCCATGCTCTGGCATTGTTTTACTTAGTGTAAATTTGCTTAAATAGTTTTATCATGATTCAGTTCATCTCATGTATCAAAAATCTGCCCACCATCATGGTAAAGTTAAGTCACTTTTGCATTTCTGACAGTAAAATGTTCTATCGACTGCAAAATAATGGCACCTACTGCTTAAACCACTATGAGAAGCACACTTGTCTTTCCTCTTATTCTGAACAAAATATACAATATCCTCTACTTCCAGCCAGTCTGAAAATCCACAAAGAGGGAAATGAGGCTGAGTTCATCAGTTTGCCTCTCTGCATTGCCATTTTGTCTGCATAACACTTCCTGAGAGCCTGAATGGCAATGACTTCAAAACAGTCATGCCCATATCCACCAGATACCAGGCTTGATTTCCACAAACTGCTAGGATCCTGAGAAGATCTGTTCTGCTTCTTTGATCCTCACAGTAAAATCAAGAAGCCTTAAGCTGTCGGAGGATACCTGTACCAACTAAGCTACCTCATGAAACACTGGAGATGTAGTCCGATGGTCATTAACATGACCAACAATTTCCAAGAAAAACAATGGGTGCAGAATGAACCCAAGACATTTTCAAACCAGTCAACATTTACTGCAGCTACAAGAATAATCTACTAGCAGGAAAATACCAGTAAAAGTGGTAACAAGGCAAAACAGTTAAAAAAAAAAATGTGGTTTGGAATAACTGTGCACATAGTTTCATGGATCTAGAGAATAAAAAGGATTATTTTTGGAGGTGATAATATCTTATAATTTGTATATTTTTTTTGGTGAAATTAAAACAATAATTTGAGAACTTTTTTAAATTACTATTTTTGTAGTTTTCCCCTCTGCAGACCTTTTAGAGTTCTCCACAGAAAGCTCAGGTATGATCTGACACAGGACAGACAAAATACATAAACAGCTTGCACTTGGGTGGGGTACTTGGCCAGGACTGTGTGTTTGAAGCAAGACTCAGATTGCTCTTACATGCACTTTCCCAGCTATGATGAAAATTCAACCAGTTAGACCAATTTTATGGTCCTGAGAGGAGTTTGTCTTTGTAGTTAGTTTTGTGACCATGACAGCATTTTTACTTATGTGGCTATTGTGTCAAGAGTAACATACTTCAGAAATTCTCAATAATGAGTCTGTTTAGATTTCTAGAAATGTAAAATAAAAATAAATAAATTATTAAGGTAATGCAAGAGTAGGTACAACTCTAAACCTATTGGCTTCCTGATTTATAGTTTCCTGGGATTTCTTCATTTCTGAAAATTCAGTTTATTCAAACTTTTCTCATATTTAATTTTAGTGTAGCTGAGCAGCTGTCATCCTGCATGGTTATTTCATAACCAGCATTTGCTGTCTACACCTATGTATGTTTAGCTGGTAAATATCTGTTATGTTTCCACTTCAGTTTTTCTGCTTTTTGCATACAAGGACATTTTCATTATCAAAGAATACAAAACAACACAGAGCCTTGGTATGTATATGTATATCAGATGTGTGTAATTTTCCATAACCATAAGTAAGAGCTTGAATAACCTTGATCTTCTATTCTGTCATATTGTTTTAAGCTGATGTAACACCATTGACATCAATGGACTTACCCCAGTATGAAATTGGTGTAATGGAGTGGAAAATCATTGCCGAAATCTCTAAGGGGATATTCAAAGTTCCCTTTACTGTAAGCTGTGTATTAGACTGGAAGATCCATAGCTTGTATTTCCATGTTTTGATGTGTATATCAAACGATTAAGAACTGTAAAACGGTACAAATGGGAAGCTATTCATAACCTTTTTTTTAATTAAGCTTGAAATATTTCATTTTAAAATTGTAATTTTTACTGTATGTGTAAGTATCTACTCAATGTCACAATTAATTTTTATTCTGGAGAAAAATATGGTATGTAGCAATTTAGTTTGATACTATACACTGCAAGAGTCCACATAATTTGTAGAAATTTAAAAGAAATGGGTTGGTTTGTCTTTTTCAACTGAATAATATATGGAAAAGGAACTTCATTTGTGACCCCCTTTTATAAAGCTACTTAGCAGATGAGATCAAGATTTCATAAGCCTGAGTGTTCATGTAAGTATTGGTCATAGTTAACTCCTAAATTAGTAACTCTACATAGATCTTTGTATTTTTCAAGTAATTTTCCTGAGAGAAATCAGATTAAACTGTCTTGATTTTCTTTCCTTAGTTACAAGATCAACGTGTGAATATCAAGTAGAAAATAAGGATATTGTGTATCTGTTCAGTTTCATACTTCATTTCCTATGAATTTCTGTTACAAGATGAGGAAAATATGAACCACAAACCACTTTTTTTCTTTTCTTTTTTTTTTTTTTTTAGAGCAAACAGTGACACACATGGCTTCATTTTCCTTCCACCTCTGCAAAAAAGTGAATCTAGCTTTCAAGGCAAAAATGATAATTGAGCAGAATTGTATTGGTGGGAAGCGTTGATAACAATGTGGTTTTTGACCACCTTGTGAAATTTTATTACAGTTAGGAAGAACTTTGTCAAATCACTTGTATATAATTTATTCTATTCTTCTATTACTTCATATTGAAAAGAGGCAAGATCCTGTTTTTTTGGCTATCTGCAAATAAAACATTTCCTGAATACTTTAACTTCCTTAAGAAGGCAAACATTTTTTTTCCTATCTTTTTTTTTTCTTTCTGTCAGCATTCATTTTCACAGAGAAAATACTGTTCATAGTCTTGATCACTTTCATTTAAAAACTTTTAATCATTAAAAAAAGAGGGAAAACTTATTCTCTTCACTTTGTTTCTTATACGTTGTATTTTTGAGCTATTGGTGAGAAAGTTCTCTCTTAAGCAAAAGAAAGATGTAGTTAAAAGAAAGTAAACAGTGTCAAAACAAAACAAAACAAAATCCTGTGTGATTTCCTTTTGTAAAATGTCAGACAGAAACATGAATCTGAACGTGCTCCACAGACAGCAGTAGTGGTTTTGTGGATATTTTTCACTTGACATGGGGTACTTTGCATGTCCTAAATATGCAAGGTTTAATTCCCAGTCTCCTGTGCTTTGTCGTGTTATTTTCCTCTGGGAAATGTGCTATCACATCAGGATTATCTATTCATTTGTAGTCACACTTTTATGTTTCTTTCATGGAGGGGAGTGAGGATGTAATGGGCAAGGCAGCAGAGACTAGTGTTAACAAAGTCTTTACTTGCTTTCTCAGCATCAGAATTGACTGAGGAAAATTTTCTGGTACAGCTCGGCAGAGAATTATGGCAAATTATTTACTCTTTGCCAACCATCCACACTGGTTTCAGACAGTATTTATGGCAGATACTCAAACTGAGTGTTTTGTATTCTTCCAGCTTGCTTCCAGAGCAACTCAAAGTCAGATTTCAATAGAGATTGTGGTCCTCTGCATGAATTGCACTGATCTGGGATCATCCTATTCCTAATAGTTTGTATATCTGAAAACCTCAGTAGTTTCAGCTGGCATTTTTGTTGCCTAGAGATTTAGGCCTGGGTCCTAATTAACTATGTCAATTTAGGTTTTGTGTCTGATTTTGATTAAGAATATCTGGAAGAGAAAGGTTTGTTTTCTCAAGGTACATTTTTTTTTTTTAATTTTATCTTCATATTCTTTGAATTTAAGTCATTTCCTCATTAATCTTTATTTAATGACCATTTTCTTTTGTCAATAGCTACAGAATGTCTTTATTCAGTTAAAATTACATTTGTAGTACTTTCTCGTGTCTTACTTTTCATCACTCTCATGAGTGTAAATATCAGTCATAAAAATGTATATATTCATAATTCCCTAAATAGAGTCACCTTTGAAACCCATTTTTCTGCTCAGTGCTTATAAAATGATGGTAACTATTGTCAACTACTTGGAGAAAAAAATACGTGAGATGAAGATTTTGAAGTGACGCTTGAATATTTGCTAATACTATGCATCTCTAGCTCTCTCTGGGAACATTACTGTTTGTTTACTCTGCTAGCAGGATCCTTTCTTTAGTTGTTGATTTCAATTTGTTTTGATCGATCTGACAGAACTATCCTGAACAGTGCTCTACTGCTTGGTTAAGACAAACTAGTGCTATTCAGAATTGTTCTTGCAGCAAAGAGCAGTGAAATAATCTCTGGATATTTCTCAATGAATTTCAGTCTGCATGTGCTACTTTGAGACTTAAATACACAACCCCTTCTCATTTGGGCTTTGCTGGAGGGGAAACTTTTATTACTCAGTTTCTTCTCACTACCCACTAGCTGGCAGTCATCCTGCAGCTTTTCAGTCACTGGCGATGTTTCTGTGAGTGTTCCCTACTATAGCATGGGCAAAATCAGTTGCATGGGTGCAAATTTCTTAATTAAATTGTTCAAGCTAGTCTGCAACAGATCAGAGTGCTTTCACAGAGTGCTGCTAACAAAAGTGTTTGTGGAACTACCCCTAGGAAGGGACTGGTGATGTGCAGCTGGGGATGCAATTATTTTTTTTTCCACGATTCTACTCAGTTTTGCACTGGTCAAATGTTGTTTTGATATCAGTAACTTTTCTGAGTTAGTCTAATCTTAATTAGGACAATTCTAAAATTCCCCATCAGGTCTATTGTACTGTACCAGGACCAATTGATTTCAGCTAGACTATTTAACACAGACATCTACTTAACACAGACATCTACTTATGCAGCTGACTAAGAGCTGGCATAAATGAACTTTAACAGCTGTCCACATTTCAAGACGCTGGGCCTAGTTTTTGCCTTGCATTGGAATGTCATTGAAATAAAAACTAGTACAATTGGAGAGAAATCAACCTTCTTATCACAGAGTATTTAGCAAAATGTCCTTTTTAACTTTGCTATGATTCTGATCATAGGGTTTCTTTTAATAGAATTATTGAGATCCTAATTTACAGACCTAAGAATATCAAGGTGTAAGCAAAGTGTTTATTAAAAAAAAAAAAAAAGAAATATTGCTAACTTTTGAAGCTGTCATTAGTGGATCATAAATGAATACTTTTCTAAAGGAGTTGATTCAATCGTATTTTTAGAGGAGTCTGTGATATTAAGAATGTATCATAAGAACAAAAAACCTAATAACTGACAGAGGTCATAGCGGCATAAAAAAGCATTGAAAAATGGCAGAATATAAGAAAGAAAGAGCCACATGCAATCATGGAGGAGGCAGATACATCAGTGCAAAGTTGTCACAGTTCAGCTCAGGATGAAGCTGGCTGCAGGAATCATCATAAATATCTGCCACGTTGAGGTTAAAGAAAGTATCTGAGCATTACAGTGACTTGATAATAGAAGCAGGTTTGAGAGTACAGATTTGCTGAACACTTAAAACTCCTGAGCTTTTTAAAGTAATTGATAATTATTAACAGTTTATGTTTTGTTTTCTAATTTACTCTAGAGAGGATAGGGCTTTAAAATGATTTCATTCTTAATTTGATTTTGTTAGTGGAATTTAGAAAGGATGGATAATTTTAAGGAGGAGTTTGATTCAGTATTGTGACCTAATATTATAATACATCATCTAACATTTAAAGATCAAAATTGTCTTGGAAGATTTCAAGTTAATAAAATTTTCTTATGGAAATTCTTAATCTAGACATTTATGAACGCTTTTGTAGTATGTTGGTAATATGAAAATACGTTTAAAATGAATAAAGAAATTGAAAATGCTTTCTCTGCAAATGTAAAATATTGTAATGTCAGCACAAGATACCAGCTAATGTATGTTATAGCTCTGTAAATCTTGGTTTCTCTGAAATTTGAAGAATTTGGGAAGAATAGTGGGAAGAAATGTATCAGCTTATATATTGAAAGGGATTTTCTTATTGTTTCTGCTGATCTGTAAACTCCAACAATTTTTTTAAGGTTATAAATGTCTTTATTAAAATTACGATTTCAGCCTAATTTATTTTAACAAGAATTGTAATGTATTCTGCCCTTTGATCTCTTAGCTTGAAACGCTGCCTGTTGTTCCATTATTCCACCATCCATTTGCAGATAACAATACATCAGGACCTTTTTCTTGCTGCAGAAACAATGCCCTTTATTTGAGAAAGGACATTGTTTTGACAGATAAAGTAGGCATTTGATAAATTGGAACAGGTTCTGAATTATTTTGAGGGGAATGTGTGCTACATCTGTCTGCTGATTTTCCACTGAAGCAGTGCTTAACTTTCTTGTCTGTTTGTGATTTATTGAGCTGCAGAAAAGGTTAGGAAAATTTCATGGCTCTTCTCTTATAATTTGTAAGTGAATCAAAAAGCATTTGTTACTGTTTATGATGCTCAAAAGACAGAATTACCCAAAAACATTTATCCACAACAAAGATTGTAGTGACAACAACAACAAAGGTAAACAAAATAATGATCTTCTAAATTATTAATAATACAAATACAACACAGAAAACAAATTCAGCTGTTGAAATGCATGGAATGTTAATACAGTTTTGAGTGTCTAGTTAGACACATTTTTAAAGAGTAAAATAATGTAAAAATGGCTACTATTAATGAGGTGATTACAAGCAGTCTCATTACATATGTTTCCAAAATACTTCTGTAGTATAGTAATATTTATCAAGAACTTCTCATAAGCTTGTGTAAAATCCTCACCTCAAAAATATTTATATAAGTCAGCATTCAGGTCTAAATTTAATTGCTGGAACAGAGACTATTTGTTGTTGGAGACATTCCAGGGGATCCTATCTGACCTGTAAATGCTGGAAAAGCCATTACTTGTGGATGTCTTCAATAATCTATGGCATTTCAAATAATATGCCTATATTTAGATAACCAAATCAAACTGTAAGGAAGAAATCCGGTTGCAGACTGTTGATCCTAAAAGTTAGGTGTTTCAATGTAGCTGTTCACCTCTGAGCCAAGTTTTTAAGCTCCCATTATGGGAGAGTTTATTAATATGTCCAGCGTAATCTGGTGACCACTGTAAGCCAAAGAGCTTCAAGGGCTCCATACAATTATCTGAATATTTCTGTCTAGTGTTATTTTAAAATTTTTAGGATGTCAGAAATTTCTGTATTAGACAAGGGAAGCAGAAAAACAAAAAAGCCCACAAAAAAAAAAAAAAGAACACAAAAAAGAACACTCTGTTCTGAAACATCAGCCTCAGGCCAGATGGAATAACATCGGATTTTTCAGAAGACACTGTATGCTTGTCCTGCCAGCCCTGTGCATATGCTTTTGACAACTCCATGGGTTGTAAATGGCACGAGACACCTTTGCTGAGTGTGCAGCTGAATGAAGCACCATTAACTGCTCTGAAAAAAAATCAAGGGGCATGTCAGTTGACTAAACTGTAGATGTCCAGAAATATTTGAGATTCCCGATATTCTATCAGGCATCCAGCCTCTGGTTCAGAGGAGCATGCATCTCCCATAGGTCCTCTTTAATCTCTACCCTTCTAACACAGATGTCTTACATCCTTAAGGCACTAGGTATCTAACTGAGCAACCAAATTCGACTCCTATATTTTTCTCTGCGGAGAAAAAAAGTGCCCCTCCTGAGGGACAACTCATCCCATGTAGCTAAGTACTTATTTTAGGATGGGATTAGTAAAGCTTTGGAGTACAGAAGAAACCCACATGATCATTACTGTAATTGTCTACCTTGCTGATGATTGAAGCTGAAGAAAACTACTAGTTTTATCATTTTATTTGTATGAAAATAACTTTGATGCTTTCTATTTCTCCCTCCTTTTCTCTTTTTTTTCCTTCACTCTTATATTTAATGCTATGCAACCACATCATAATGAATATTAGACATATAGAAAAATAGAGAACAGATGAGATGTCTCTGTGGTGTTCACAGAGCATATTCCTTTCATTCATTGAACACAGCTACTGTATATGGCCTTCCTTTTGACACTTAATCCTCAAAAGTTAAACTTGCTTGTTTTCTTCTTCTTCTATCAACTTTCTGCTGTTGACATAGCTCCTATACTCTATATGATACCAGGTTTACTCTGATGAAACTATAAATTCAGCTTACTTGTTGAATTATTCATTATTCAGAGTTTCCAGAATTTTCCTACTATATGAAACGAATGGCTTTTCTAAGTTCTCTGTTGAAAGCTGGGACAGACATTTCTTTAGGCTAGTGTTCATTTTACGAAATTACCTAAAACAGCTAACTTAACCTAATTGTACTTGCTGTCTCTGTAGTTAGTGGAAACAGACTAGTACTTCTAAAGAATGATACATACCAGACTGAAATTTGTGTAAGATACTAAAGATATATCAGTCTCTACAAATATCTGCTTCTGTTGACCATTAGGACAGTCTCAAAATTACTAGTTGCTTATTTTAGCATGGATAAATAATTTCTACACATCTGATAAATCTGAGACACATGGAACATTTTATCCATTTTCAACTCAATATTTTTTTTTTTTTATCTTAGGCTTTGTATTCAATCAGGTTTTTAGGAAGAAGCTGGAAAAAGGAAAAAGACAATATCAGCTAATCTTTACCATTGTTCACTTGTAGTCCTGTGGATTTTCTAAGGAAGTTACATACTTTAATATTATTAAAATTATTTAAATTAAAATATAAAAAAAGTATACCAGCATAGTGTCCTCATCTTGTACCATAAGTACATAAGACAGTGCAACTTTTGAGCAAATGTTTGGATGGGTGTGTAAGCTGATGAAGTCTGTGGCCTTCTAAGCTAGATTTCCATTGCAAATTCTTGTCACAAGTGTAATTTTTTTTTTCTTCCAGAATGAATCATATATGAGGCACACTGTTGTGTTAAACTTCCTACTAAGTGTTTTTTGTTTGCTTGTTTGTTTTCCTGCAGAAAGGGCCAACATGGCCATATCTTATACAGAGAAAGCATATCTGGAATTGTGTTCACCGGTGGATGTAAATTCAACAGTTATTACGCATCTGGGATTTGGTTTTGCTACCAGGTTGTTTTCCCATTTGAGAATGATTGTGAACAAGTGGCAAAGTGATGTGATGCACTTCATAGGTTTAAGATATACAGTTACATTGTAAATGCCTCATCCCATTTTCATTATAAATTATTTATTTATTGCCTGACATCTAAAATCAAGTGTATTCAGTTGTTCCCAATGATGACAGCTGCAATTGAACAGATAAGATACATTGGCAAACTATACTCCACAGAAACAGGAAAATATTTACAAAGTTTTATGATATCCACCTGTCCACACGCATCCAAAACTGCATGCTCAATAATAAGAACATGCAATTGCCTGCAATTTTTTTTTGTCCAACTCTTAAAATTGTCAGGTTTGTTTTTTTTTTTTTTTTTAGCGGGGATACTCAATGACATTTACTTTATAACATACTCACCGATATGTATAATATGAGAATAAGAGTTGTATTGCCAATAACAGAAAAGGAAATAAGGAATTGCTGAGCCAGAGAAACATACAAGTATTGTTACCAATGACAGTAATGTGAGAAAGAAGATTCTTCTTTTTAAATTGCAGGAGAGGAATACAATTTGATATTAATCAAGGTAAAAGGAATACAAGAAATGAACAGCAGCAAAGGACTTTGTATTCGGTTCACATGGCAAGCAGTTGGTACCAGGAGGGCCACAGGAGTGCATTCTGTGAGGAGAGATCAGGAGCTGCCCCCCATTTCAGACAGAGCCAGTTTCATCTGACTCCAAAATGGTACCACCACTGCCCAAACCTCAGCCATTCAGCAACAATGGTGGCTCCTCTATGATAACATATTTATGAAAGGGTAAAAAAAAATGCTGTGCAGCCTCTGTGAGTGAGAGGAGTGACTGTGAGAGAAACAGCCCTGCAGACATCAAGGTGAGAGAAGAAGGATGGCGAGAAGGTGCTTCAGGCACCAGAGCAGAGATTCCCCTACAGCCCATGGACAAGACCATGGTGATGTAGGCTGTCTCCTTGCAGCCCATGGAGGACCATGCTAGAGCAAATATCTTCACTGCAGCCTGTAGAGAACCTCATGGTGGAGCAGGCAGATGTGCCCTGGCAGCCTAGGGAGTGAGTAAGAGTGGCTTGATGGGCATCTGGTAGCCAACCAAGGTTAACCCACCGCAGACTTTCAAATCAAAAGAATTTAAAGTTCTTTCTCTAGCTATATTTACTCACACTTACAGTGGAAATTGCCATCCTCTGGCAGCTGTGGCAATGAAAGAAAGATTTATTTGTTTCTTAAACATTTCTAAATGTAGCAGTAGAGATGTAAAATGCATGCTATGTTAGCAGGAATGGCAGAGAATAGGAGATGTGCAAAGAAACAAGGACAGGAATGAATGACATTCAGATACACTGTCTGTTCTCTATTGCTACTACCATAAGGGTCATAGTTACTGTCAGTAGAATGAAGAAAATAGGTAGACATTGCAAGCTTGTCAAAACTACTTGTAATATTTATGTCCTTAGCTCTCTGAAAGCAGACATAGAGCTAGGGAGGCAGGGGAAAAAAAAAACAAAAACCCGAAAAGCTACCCCAAGATGACAACAACAAAACCCACCACAAAAAAATCCGTACCTTACTTACATTCTTCAGCTCTCCCAGTTCACAGTCTCATACACCAATATAATGCAGGAAGCATAATAGTAAAACTAATTTTGAAAATATATATGCTACTCCACTAGAGTAAAGTTGTGGATGGCTAAGGCACAGGTGCCTTTTTCTGCTCTTTGTGAGTTGTCATCCTAACACCTGCTCAGACTGCCTGCTCACATTGCTCTGCCCTCTGGTCTTCTGACTGTGTACTGAAATAGTGAAGGTCAAATCTTGTTTTTACTTTCAGCAACCTCTGTGCTTAATCTACAATCAAGTGGTATTGAGGTGGCATAATTATTGTTTAAAATCCTTATTCCTCCTTGTGTTTTAGCAAACACCCTGGGAAGGCTGCTGAATGACTAATAAAACACTTAGGTTCAAAGGCAGAGGGATATTCAGAAGAAAGCAAGTGACTGTAGAGCTGGTAGTGTGATATTATGGTTAGGGCTGGAATGGCATTTTCATTCTAAGACGCATTTTTGAAATGCTTTTCATTTCACTACCTGTCAGGAGGATATTTCTTTTGCTTGTTTTCACCCTCAACACAGTATTTTGGAAATATTGGTAAAATTCCATTGAGTTATATTTGACAATTTAATACTGAAAATCTATTTTTACTAGCTAGGGAATCATTCAGTTCTCTCTCATTCTCAGATTGCTTAGTATGTTTTATTTAGAATACTGTAAGGACTGGTTCTACAAAACCAGTCAACTTTTAATGAGGTTGATATTAGTAGAAGTATACACAATGTTTCAGACTAAGTATGTCAAGGATTCAGAAAAACTTCCCATGCCTTATTTGCTGACTTCTATTTTTGGAATTTTTTTTGCCTCAGTCTTCACCGTTAAGGGCTCTTGTCTTGGCCTGTGCCACCCAAGCTGTGGAAGGCACAGGCAGGGACTGCGAGGACGAAGAACCGCCCACTGTACTCAAACAGCAGGTTCGGGATCATCTGAGGAACCTGAAGGTGCATAAGTCCATGGGACCTGATGAGATCCATCCGCGGGTCCTGAGGGAGCTGGCAGATGAAGTTGCCAAGCCACTGGCCATCATATTTGAGAAATTGTGGTGGTCTGCTGAGGTCCCCGATGACTGGAAGAAAGGGAACATAACCCCCATTTTTAAAAAGGGGAATAAGGCGGACCTGGGCAACTACAGGCTGGTCAGCCTCATCTCTGTGCCTGGCAAGGTCATGGAGCAGATTCTCCTGGAAACCATGCTAAGGCACATGGAGAGCAAGGAGGTGGCTGGTGACAGCCAACATGGCTTCACCAAGGGCAGATCATGCCTGACCAATCTGGTGGCCTTCTGTAACAGGGTCACAGCATTGGTGGACAAGGGACAAGCAATGGATGTCATCTACCTGGACTTGTGCAAAGCTTTTGACACTGTCCCGCACGACATCCTTCTCTCTAAACTAAAGAGGCATGGGTTTGATGGATGGACCACTTGGTGGATAAGGAGTTGGCTGGATGGCCACACTCAGAGAGTAGTGGTCAACAGCTCAATGTCCAAGTGGAGACTGGTCACGAGTGGCATCCCTCAGGGGTCCGTGTTGGGCCCGGCCCTGTTCAACATCTTTGTCGGCGACATGGACAGTGGGATAGAGTGCACCCTCAGCAAGTTCGCCGATGACACCAAGCTGTGTGGTGCTGTCAACACGCTGGAAGGGAGGGATGCCATCCACAGGGACATGGACAGGCTGGAGAGGTGGGCCCGTGCCAACCTCATGCAGTTCAACCAGGCCAAGTGCAAGGTCCTGCACCTGGGTCATGGCAATCCCAGGCACAAATACAGGCTGGGTGGAGAATGAATCGAGAGCAGCCCTGAGGAGAAGGACTTGGGAGTACTGGTCGATGAGAAGCTCAACATGAGCCGGCAATGCACCCTTGTGGTCCAGAAGGCCCACGGCATCCTGGGCTGCATCAAGAGGAGCGTGTCCAGCAGGTCGAGGGAGGTGATTCTCCCCCTCTACTCTGCCCTGGTGAGACCCCACCTGGAGTACTGTGTCCAGTTCTGGAGCCCCCAACACAAGAAGGACATGGACCAGTTGGAGAAGGTCCAGAGGAGGGCCACAAAGATGATAAGAGGGCTGGAGCACCTCTCCTATGAGAACAGGCTGAGAGAGTTGGGGCTGTTCAGCCTGGAGAAGAGGAGGCTCCAGGGAGACCCGAGAGCGGTCTTCCAGTACCTCAAGGGGGCCTACAAGAAAGACGAGGAGAGACGGTTCAGTAGGGCTTGTTGTGATAGGACGAGGGGTAATGGTTTTAAGATAGAGGGAGGTAGATTTAGATTAGATATTAGGAAAAAATTTTTCACAATGAGAGTTGTAGATCACTGGAACAGGTTGCCCAGAGAGGTGGTGGATGCCCCATCCCTGGAAACGTTCAAGGCCCGGCTGGATGAGGCTCTGAGCAACCTGATCTAGTTGGGGATGTCCCTGTTCCTTGCAGGGGGGTTGGACTAGATGACCTTTGAAGGTCCCTTCCAACTCTAACCATTCTATGATTCTATGAAATACATATTTTTTTTTATTTTAAAAGAAGATATTTCACATGCTTAAGGATCTCTTCTCTCTCTGCATATCACTGTGCATTTTATATAGGAGAATGAACATCTAACATCTGGCATGAAATAGGGATGCCAAACTGAAAATGAACCACGTTTTACAGACTCATCAAATACCAAACCTTTTTATAGCTCAAGTCATTGCAGTGGAATATGTCCTTCCATTATCAACTTCTCCATTAACAGAGTGTTAATACTTTTTTTTTAGTATCAGTATGTTTTATTGGCTTTTTTTAAAATCATTTCTCAGTTTGTTATCTAACTCAGAGAAGGGTTAGACAGGTGAACAATCAGACTTTTGAGGAACAGTAAACTTCTATCCCTATCAGCTGCAAGTAGATTTTTCTCCTAAAACAGACTTTGTGTCAGAAAGAAAAAAAAATGCAGTATGTTAAGCTAGGACAATTGAATCTGTCTCCACCCTCTAGCTGCCTATCCCACTTGTGGAAGCTCTTCCTATTCCTGTGATGGCAGGTAAGAACATCTATGCCATGCATAAGCTTAAAGCTCTTTAATACCAGATCACAGAATCATAGACTCATTATGGTTGGAAAAGACTTCTAAGATCATCAAATCCAGCCATCAACCCAACACCATTCCACTTTTGACAATGATGCTGAAAGAAAAAAGAAAAAAAAAAGTTTGAAACCTATCTGATCTGTAGAATCTTTTTATTACTATTATTTTCACCACTATGCAAGCTGTCATCTGATAAAAATCTACTGTCTATTTTTCTATTACAAGAAAATATATTTCTCTTGCAAACTGTTGCCATTAGACACTGTAGAAAGCTCATGAGACAGTAATTGCTTAAAAGAAAATAATTTAAAATCATCTCACTCTGAAGACTGATAGTGAAGCTATGATTGTGATTATAAATTGCTGATAATGATTAGCTTTTCAGCACTTATCTCATAGTTACTTTAAACCAGATAATCATTTAGAAAAGAAAGATTTGGGTTTAGTCATATATCTCTGCAACATTATCTTGGCTTTCTTTTTCTAGACTTTATCTCTGTTCAAAAACAACTTTCATATGCACGCAAAAAATGAAAGGCTGTATTGCATGGCAATGGAAAGCTCAAGGCTTAATTTTCATCAGAGGTATTCTGGTGAAATACCAAAACTCAATTGTGTAATGGTGAATGCATTTTTTTTTTGTGGGAAAAATGTGATGAGAGTAAAGGGAAGAGAACATAATAGTAATATAAGGACAGAAAGTAAAGAATCACAGTCTCTCAAATAAAATTGTTCAGCCTTTACAACCTCATGGAGCTTGTTATCTGAGAGAGAATTTATTATTTGAGCACCAACCATAGTTTCCATATACAACAGCTGTTAGCATAGATCTGGAGGGGGTCTGGAGCACAAGTCTTATGAGGAGCGGCTGAGAGAGTTGGGATTGTTTAGTCTGGAGAAGAGGAGGCTCAGGGGAGATCTTATTGCACTCTATAGCTTCCTGAAGGCAGGTTGTGATGAGCAGGGGTTTGGCCTCTTCTCCCAGGCAACAAGCAGGACCCGAGGAAATGGCCACAAGTTGTACCAGAGGAGGTTTAGATTGGACGTTAGGAAAAACTTTTTCTCCCAAAGAGTGGTCAGGCACTGGAATGGCCTGCCCAGGGAGGTGGTGGAGTCACCGTCCCTGGTATCGTTCAAGAGGCGGCTTGATGAGAAGCTACAAGATATGGCTTAGTAGCTGTGGCAGCAATGGTAGTGGGAAGACGGTTGGACTAGATGATCTTATAGGTCCCATCCAACCATGTGATTCTATGATTCTATGATCTTCTTGCAAAATAGTTTACCTGTTTGCTGGTAAGATTCCTGGACTCTGCTTACGTCCTTTTAAAATTCTGAGCAATAGACTGAATTAATTGGTAGTACATTACAATCCATATATTAAGCTGAAGCTACTATTCAGCTTCATTTTTTTAAAGTCACTTTTTAAACTCTTCACTTTTTCTTTGCTTTTTAAAATCTATCACTTGTTAAAAGTCTTGCTTATGTTTCTAGGTCACTTTGGTTTATATCTTTTCTCAATGGTGTTTGCAACACATTCCAATTTGGTATCATCTGCAAATTTAATTAATGTGCTGTTTACCTCATCTTCCAGATAAATTACAGATACATATTCTCAGTTCAACAGTCAAACACCATCTGCAGCCTCTTTCTCTCAAGCACACCCTACACTTTCCCTCCTACACACGTACATATTCTAGTCCATCTGGATTTCTTTATACAAAACTCACACACATGAATTGGGATAAACCTATTAGTTCCATTCCATTCATGCAAGGATGATACCATTGCAGGTGTGCATTATTAAAGCTTTTCAAGAGACTTGCTAATCAGAGATTTTGTCCACGATACCTAGACAATAGCTACATGACAGTGTGTGAACATTTAGGGGAATGTTTTAAAAATCAACTTTTAAATTTCCAGTATAGGAACTGGAATTTGAAGAACCTTATATTTTAATTAGTCAGGTCTTGGGTTCTTACGCCCAAACCATCAAATATTATTGGAGCCCCCTTACTGTGGATACCGGGAATACAGAACAACTGAAGTGCCCTTGGAATCCTGAATAGGCAACCTTGTGGGTCAGGGCAAGGCAACACATAGAATCAGAGAATAGTTTGGATTGGAAGGGACCTTTAAAGGTCATCTAGTCCAACCCCCCTGCAAGAAGCAGGGACACCTTCAACTGGATCTTGTAGCTCAGAGCCCCATTCCACTTGGCTTTGAATGTTTCGAGGGATGGGGAATCCACCACCTATCTGGGCAACCTGTGCTAGTGTTCCACCCTCATTGAAAAAAAAAAAATTCCTTATATCCAGACTGAATCTACCTCCTTCCATTTTAAAGCCATTACCCCTTATCTTATCACAACAGGCCCTGATAAAGAGTTTTTCCCCATCTTTCCTATAAGCCCCCTTTAGGTACTGGAAGATTGCTATAAGGTCTTCCTGGAGCCTCCTCTTCTCCAGGCTGAACAACCCCAACTCTCTCAGCCTGTCCTCATAGGAGAGGTGCTCCAGCCCTCTTATCATCTTTGTGGCAATCCTCTGGACCCTCTCCAACTGGTCCATGTCATTCTTATGTTGGGGGCTCCAGAACTGGATGCAGTACTCCAGGTGGGGTTCTCACAAGAGCAGAGAAGAGGGGAAGAATCACCTCCCTCAACTGCCTGGCCATGCTTCTTTTGACGCAGCACAGGATGTGGCTGGCTTTCTGGGCTGCAGGTGTGCAATGCTGGCTCACATTGAGCTTCTCGTCCACCAGTATCCCCAAGTCCTTCTCCTCAGAGCTGTTCACAATCCATTCTCCGCCCAGCCTGCTTGGGATTGCCCCGACCCGTGTGCAGGATCTTGCACTTGGCCTGGTTGAACTTCATGAGGTTTGCACAAGCTCACCTCTCCAGCCTGTCAAGGTCTCTCTGATGGCATCCCTTCCCTCCAGCATGTTGACCGCACCACACAGCTTTGTGTCATCAGTGAACTTGCTGAGAGTGTGCTCTATCCCACTGTCCATGTCGTCAAAAAAGATGTTAAAGAGGGCTGGTCCCAATATCGACCCCTGAGGAACGCCACTTGTCACTAGTCTCCACTTGGACATCGAGCCGTTGACCATCACTCTCTGAGTGTGGCCATCCAGCCAACTCCTTATCCACCGAGCGGTCCATCCATCTAATCCATGTCTCTCCAGTTTAGAGACATGGATGTCGTGCAGGACAGTGTCAAATGCTTTGCACATGTCCAGGTGGATGATCTCAGTTGGTTGTCCCTTATCCACCAATGCTGTAACCCCATCACAGAAGGTCACCAGATTGGTCAGGCATGATTTGCCTTTAGTGAACCCATATTGGCTTTCATGAACCACCTCCTTATTTTCCATGTGCCTTAGCATGGCTTCCAGAAGGATCTGAATACACAGCCTATACACAGCATTCAGTTTAGTAGTATCACTGGGATACAACTTCTGACACATCCAGGTTGCCTTTATAATAATTGGATAGAACTCACAATGTTAGAGTATTATTCAGTTCTCTCATCACAAACAGCTATTTTAAAATGGTATGAATAGCTCCTGGAAAAGACTACAGTCACTTTTTTAGATACAGACATTATATATAGACCTGTCTACATGCCAGGCTTTTGAGAAGGCCATATAAAAATATTGCATATAGGAGAATTATAATGACTCTATATTATTAACAAGATAAAAATATGTAGCATAAGAAATAAAAAATAAAAAGACAAAAATAGTTTAAATAGGGAGTAAGTTATTTGTCTCAATTTTAAATTCATATTGATCTATATAACATCCAGCTGACATCTTCATTAGTCTACTTAGTACAGGTAAGCCAAATAGCACATGCTGTTTTCTAGGTGAAAACCCAATAGCCTGGGTCGTGCATACATCCCTAGAAGACTTCTGCATAAGGTCCAAATGCTGAAACTCAGAAGATTCCTGTAAGTTCATATCCCTCATCTTCATTCTTAAAAAGCCAGACTCAGTCATCTACTGAAACGTGTAGCTCATTACTGAGAAGCATTTCCCCACTTCCTTCTTCAACTTGATAGTCTTATTAAAATGAAATAAAAGGGAGGATCCAGCAAGACTGTGCAAATTGTGACTCTTTGTCACATTTTATATGTAACAAGAGGTGTAATATAAATCATAGTAGCAGACGAAACATTCATAAAGAAAAAAAAAAGTTAATTTGAAAGCAAATAATGGGATTTAACATAAATTAAAACATTAGATTAGCAGACCACTAGGTGCTATAGCTATATGGGGAGCCAGCAACCTATTTTAGACCCTAGTACATCTTTGTTGCCTACAGAAATATACTAAGTATGCAGAAATCAAAAATTATTGGACACACATCATCAATAAGCGTTTATTCTGGCAGAAATGTTAAACTCCATGTGTAGGTTTTTCATTTGGCCCATTACATGTGTGTTACTTGTATTTGAGATAAGTTCTCACCCATTTCTCTCACAATGGTTAGGTATTTTGTTATCTTGTTAATTTCTTAGTCTTTTTCAACAGCAGTGTAATAAAAAATTTCACCTCTTCCATGTTTACATTCCCATGGGAAAACAAGTCATTGGCATTTGGCAAATACTGTGAATAATTTGGATAGAACATATTTTGACTTTCAGGAGTTTGTGTATTCCAGAGGAAGAACACACTTTTCTCCAGCAATGTATCTTTTTTGTCACAGAAATAACAGATTGTAGTATGTAGCTTTTTGCTACTGAAGGAAAAATGCTGAGTTTAAATTGCCTATATTGACAAAGAGTAACAGTTACATTAGAAACCAGACAAACTGGGGGCATCTGTAGGAAGGGTGGTTATATAACACAGATGCCCTTAATGCCCCATATCTAAGAAGAAAGTTACGAGCTATCATTTAGAGAGAATGTCTATTGTATGTGTTTGAAATAAACTATGGAAATACAGTTTTAATGATAGCAACCACAAAAACACTTAGCATGTTCACTCAAACACAAATATTTAATCCTCTGAATTCTTTAAATCTCTCGTCTCCTTTGGGAATAAAATAACTGCAGGGCTCAATTTGTACTGGTAGCTTAATGATTAAAGATGAAAAAATCTTTGCCTATGCATCTGATTTTTATATGCCTTGTTTTACTGCAAATCCTATTAAAATAAACTCTGTTTTTAGTTGCTGGGAGTAATTGGATCCAATATTTCACAACTGCAAAAAATGTTAGCTCTTGTTTTGAAGGCTGGTTGCTTTAAAGGAATTGACAGTAGGAAAAAAAAAAGGAAAAAGACAGGAAAAAAAAAAAAGAACAAGTAGGACTCCATTATGTGAAGGCGTGCAAGCAAAAAAAAAACCTTGCCATCTGGGTGCAGCTTTCTATTATTTGAGAATATTCAATCTCTAAATGAACTTGATTATAATAAAAATAAAACTGTGACTTTGTCATTTATTTTTAGTGTTTCTCTTAGAATTGCCCACCAAGCATGATATATAGGTCCTCTAAAACATTTAATACTGCACTGAGTGGACACTTAGGAATTATGAAAATGGCTTGCAGACTGGAATTTCTTAGATATGGTCTGTCTAGCCTGTAGTGAAAATAACAAGTTTTTTTTACCACAGTCGTCTTCTGCAGTAAAGCATTGATAAACATAGTTATTATGTATGGCTTTCTCTACAACAAATCCTGTATTTTATTTATTCTATCAAAAAGTATAAAATAACTTTAAAATAAGAATATCGAAGTTCTGTGTGGAATACTGAACTGAAATACTGTAAGACCTACATGTTTCACTGACACAAAACAACCATATAAATCTTCCATACACAGCTGCAATTTAGTGAAATATGCAGTTTTCTGTTTTCCATTACTATATACAGTATAAATTATTTCTACTGGAAGACAGATTGTGACAAATTTGCAAACAGCATCTGTATTCATACTTTTGAAACACTAATTTATCTGGCAATAAAAACTTTGATTTCCCAAAAGGAGTGCCAGGCCTCAGAACTAATGCTTATTTTTGAGACTTAACTGAGTTTTCAGTGTTAGCCATTTTCTTATGAGTTACAGTTCTCCTGTGGAAAAAAATATACAACTTAACAGCAAGTGCAGAGAGTTAAAAGGGTCACACAAAACATAAATCTGTATGCTTAGTTTATGTGTGTGTGCGTATAATTTATATAAATAGACAAAGTTCTGACTAGGTACACTTTCCATTGTGGAAAAAGCTTTTGTTAGCAGCACTACCTAAAGAATAACAAAGTATATATGTAAAGTATTTCATATACATTCATTTCTTAACTGGAAAACTATTTTTATGTAATGGTGAGAAAATTTAATCAGAAAACAATTTAAGTGTACTTTTATTTGGTATCTGTATCTTCTCAGGCTAAACATCTTACAACCCCACAAAAGCATTTTTCACTATTATTAGCAGAGAAGTATTTTAAATATAGCCTTGCAAGGTACTTATGTCTATCAGTTGTTGGAGGCATGTGATATGTGAGAAGATTGTGTGCATTGCTGTATGTTAGAAATAATTCTGTTAAAGCCATTCTTTAAAACAGAACAATTTATCCAAAGAAAATTATTATCAGGCTTTCACTTGGAAACATTGTAATAGAAATGGCTGCTAAATATCAAAAAAAAAAAGAGAAATTCAACAATCTAAGCTTTTAAATACAGAAAGTTATACTTAAGCCTATCAATATGGGACGGGGGGGTTATCAGTAAAAAGTTTATTTTTCTGTTGTGATAGCCACCCAATAGATGCAAATAAGTTCTAGAACATCTCCAAAAACCAATATACCAATATTCTGGGTTTAGATGTTGACTTTACCTACATTAGTCAAATTATTTCCCTAGATCAACACTTTATATCTTTTCCCCTTTTGGATTTTTTAGGTTAGGTGGGAAATATAAAATATTCTCACAGAGCCAATAACTTTTTTATAACTAAAATATATTGTGAACAGGATCTACGACCCACAAGACAGTGATACAGAATGGGTTGTGGTGGGCTTAGTAACTTCCACTATTTTTAAGAAAGCAAGCAGTTGTATAGAAAGATTTTCATTTAGGACAATAGTTGCAGAAGGCAAGGAACTATGGGCTGTTATGGAGAACATTTGGACATAGGTGCCTGTGGTGGTTTAGTCCAGATCACCACACAGTTTGTCACTCACCTTCCTCCTATCCAGCGGGACGGGGGAGAGAAATTGGGAAGAAAGGAAAACTCGTGGGTTGAGATAAAAACAGTTTTTCAAACTGGCTTTTAGATTTCTCAGTCAGTCTTTCTATAGCCGAGACACAGGCCCGCGTCGGGGAAGAGAGATTGTCTTCATATTGTTGGAGCTGGTTAGCCACTGTTAGTCTCCACTCTCCATTAGGTTTTCGCACTGGCCATATGGGACTGTTAAAGGGTGAGCGGGACTTGCTGATCACTCCCTGACTGGCTCTCCAGTCAATGAATTAGCTTGAGGATGGGGATTATGGAGTCTCAGTTGATGCAATATTGCCACCGGTGCACCGTAGTGGTAACGATTGGTACCTTTTGTTCTTCAACCTTCAGCTTTCCCACAACGGAAGGGTCCTTCAAGAGTTTGGGCAAGATGGACACCTGTTTATTTTTCTCTCTCTCTCCACGGTGGCTATACCAAAAGCCCACAGGTGCCCTTTTGGGTCTTTGAAATACCCACTCCTAAGGTAATCTATACCAAGAATGCATGGAGAATCTGGGCCGGTCACAACGGGATGCTTTTGCCACTCATTCCCAGTCAAACTTACTTCAGCCTCCAATACAGTCAGCTGTTGGGATCTTCCTGTCACTCCAGAAATACAAATGGGTTCTGCCCCTTTATAGCTTGATGGTATTAGGGTACATTGTGTACCAGTGTCTATTAGAGCTTTATACTTTTGTGGGTCTGATGTGCCAGGCCACTTAATCCATACAGTCCAATAAACTCTGTTGTCCCTCTCCGCCTGGCTGGTGGCAGGGCCCCTCTAGTCCTGTTTAGAATATTTTCTAGTCACTTTCTGTGAATATGAATCAGAAGTCTCTTCAATAGGATCAGAGGTGAGATTAGCCCTTCTACGCTGTCTGGGGAACTGCCCACTGGAAACTGGAGCAGCAAATTTCCTGGAAGAACCTACCTTTGCAATTGTTTTACCTCACAACTCACGTACACGTGCCTCTAGGGCTGAGGTAGGCTTTCCATCCCACTTTCTCATATCCTCTCCTTGGTCATGCAAGGTAAACCATAGGTCACCTTGTCACGTGTACTGTCTCCCTTGAGCAGGAGGAGAATGAGGTCTTCTTCTAATAGCTGAGGTATTGGTCTGTGCAAGTGGGGAGTAAGACCTATCCTCTTTGAGCTTCTGACACACCTCGGATAGTTTTTCTAAAACTAGCAGGAGGATGAGACAGGGAACAAGATAACCTCCCCCCCACCCCTCCCTCTTCCCAGGCTTAACATTATCTCTACTACCTTCCCGCCGCCCCAAGCGGCACAGGGGGGAAGAGGGAATGGGGGTCGTGGTCAGTTCATCACACGTTGTTTCATGCCGCTGCTTCGTCGTTGGGGGAAGAACTCCTCACATTCCTCCCCTGCTCCTTTTTCGGGTCCCTCCCACGGGCCACAGTCCTTCGTGAAACTGTTCTGGTGTGGGTTATCTCTTCCACGGGGTGCAGTCCCTCCAGAGCAGCTGCCCCAGCATAGGCCCTCCATGGGCCACAGCCTCCTTCAGGCATCCGCCTGCACCAATGTGGGGTCATTCATGGGCTGCAGGTGGATCTCTGCTCCTCTGTGGACCTCCATAGACTGCAAGGGGACAACCTGCTCCACCATGGTCATCACTACAGGCTGCAGGGGAATCTTGGCCAGGAGCTGCATTACTCCTCCCTCTGCTTCTTCACTGACCTTGGCACCTACAGCTGTTCCTCTCGAAAGAAAAATCTTTACAACAGGCTGGCAGACGCCTCTCAGGATCTTTTTTACATCTCATTCACATCTCATCTCCTCTTTACTTCTTGCAGCCGGGCTGGGCCGAGTCGGGCCCAGTCGGCCGCCCGGCGGGAGGCCAGAGGGTGAGGCCTGCAAGGCCCACAAGGCTCGTGCCTCCCCCTCTCTGCCCCCGCTCAGCTGCTTCACATCTTCTCCTTTTTTTTTTCTGTTTTCCCCTTCTTAAATATGTTATCACAGAGGCGTTATCATGGAACATTCTGCTACCAATTGGCTTGGCCTTGGCCAGCAGTGGGTCCGCCCTAGGCCTGGCCAAGTCCACTGAACAAAGGGGAGCAACTTCTAGCAGTTTCCTACAGTAGCTACCACCTTAGGCCCCCCCTCACTAAACAAAACCAGAACAGTTCCAAGCAGAACTTCAGGAAATAAAAGTGCAGGGAGAAAGGTATCAGAGTGGGAAACAGTCTAAGAAAATGTTGAGAGATAAAGAGAAATGGTTTTCCTCTACTTTGAACGGCATCTAAAAGAAATTAAAGCTTTCCTTGTCTCCACTTCTCTTCAGAATAGGGATTAATGGATCTGGAACACAACAAAGCAAGTACATAAGACACGCTTGACTGGACAATCAGTCTTGTCTACAAGATCAAATTTTGAGTTTTGTGTTTTCTTGCAAAGTTGATCCCATAAATTATAAGCACAAAGAAATACTACAGGTGTCAGAATAACTGTATATGAGACCTGAACTGCCACAGGTAATAGTGGAACTTTCTTTTTTGCATCTCCTAGGACATTCGCAAGTCCATGTTACTGAGGTTATTTCTAGGAGTAGCCAAATCAACTCTTACTGGTATGAAATATATATATATAACAGATAAAAGTTTGAAAAACATATATTTAGCCAAATTCTTCCACTATATGTACATCTATATGATTTAAATATATCATCTGCATGGCAGATAATCTGCCTTAATTTCTTCACACAGAAACCTATGGTTGTACCTTGCTCTTTTTCAGCAGGAGGTATGGTAAGTCTGAAATGGCAGCCAAGCATCCAGTCAGATTAGTTAACTATATGGGGCAACTGATTTCTAGGTCCCTGATCTTATTTGGCAAAAATTGGAGCTCAGATATATATTTTATGTTTCTAGATGACTTGCAACAGCTGTATGAAACTTTCAGAGGTAACAAAAACTTTGTATTTTCCTGAAGTAGCACATGGCAGCCAGGAAAGATACCTAGAGGATTTCAAAAGGCATTTGATGACTATGTCTAGACCTCTGAGTCTGAACTAGTCAGAATGGATTCACAGATGGTGAAGGGTTTGGAGAACAAGTATTCTGAGGAGTGGCTGAAGGAACTGGGATTGTTTAGTCTGGAGAAAAGGAGGCTGAGGGGAGACCTTACCACTCTCTACAACTACTTGAAAGTAGATTGTAGCGAGATGGCTGTCATTCCCTTTTCCCCAGTAACAAGTGATAGGATGAGAGGAAATGGCCTCAAATTGTGGCAGGGAAGGTTTAGATTGGATATTAAGAAAAAAATTGTTCACTGAAAGTGTTGTCAAGCATTGGAACAGGCTGCCCTGTTGTTGAGTCATCATCCCTGGAGGTATTTAAAAGATGTGTGGCACTTAGGGACATAGTTTAGTGGTGAAATTGGTAGTGTTAGGTTAATGGTTGGACTCAGTGATCTTAAGGGTCTTTTCCAACCTAAATAATTCCATGATTCTATGACTTTACAATCAATGGAGAGGGGTAGGTACCTCCAGAAGCTTATTATCAGCTATGCCTAGATCACATGGGTGAAGTGCAGCTGATGCCAACAATGTGGGCATGTGACTTGATATCTTGATCCACTAAATTTCCAGGTGAGGGCCCTGGTCCCTTCCATAGCTCCCTTCCCAATCATGCATTTGGCACTTGTTTCTGTAAAAAAATAAAGGAAAATAAAGAGCTGAAAGAGGAATAGTGCATGATCAGACTTAATTCTAACATGGAGTCAAGATATGTCTGGGACACAAACCCAGATATGTCCAAGGTCTCAGAGGCTGATATTTAAACATAAGTTTAGATACCAAAATAACTTTCTTACTCACATGTTTATGCCTCTGACTACTATAAATGTAGCATATGTTACTAGTTCAGAATTAGAAGTTTAACTTTTAAATATCAAAAATAGGGCTAATTAATTCATATTAAGAGTGTAATTCATGTAAAGAAAATACTTTGGAAGTAAAGTGAGCTGTAAATTGTTTCAAGTTGCTTCCTTTTTTTTTATACATATCTCATGGATATTTCTGGTTTTGTTTTAATCATCTCTTAGAAGTAGGAAGGTAAGTCTTTCCTTTTTTCCTTGTATTAATTCTTGTTATGTTGACTTTTTAAAATGCTTGACCTTTCCCACTGAGACTATTCCAGTTTTGTATTTACATTTGTGTGGTTTTTAAGCAGGTGTCACATCTTCATATATCCAAAGGTAATCACAAACTGATGTTTTGTTTGAAAAGAATAAAAAAAAAACCTTTTAACTTCTATAACTCCAGGCTCTAGAAATCAGAGTTAACGAAGCTTTTACCCATTGCACAAATGCATAGTGCCTCACAAACTGAAAGGATGTCAATTAAGTGCTCATATGCCTCTGGTAATCATATTAAACTAGAAAGGAAAAATAATCTTTACAGAAAATGTATACTTTTTTTTTAACATTTACCCTCAGCTACAGCATATCTTGATGGAGCTCTATTTACAGAAATGTATTATATGAATACAAATGTGATCATCCCTGAATGCAGAGAAGTGTCATAAAAGGGCATGCAGAATTGCTTACACAGAAATACAGTTTAAAGGTCATACGCGTGGACCCTCTGTGACCTGTTCTTTGTGTTCCCATTGTACGACAGAGCTCCAGAGTATCCAGCTGCATGTCTCCTCAGTAAGACAAAAATGTGTCTGGCCACGCTCAGGTGAATGGCAGAAAAATTGCAGGGCTCCAGACAACCTTGGTCACTGTAAATTACAGCAGATGCGTGTAGCAGGAGCTACTTTTCCTCATCCCTCAGATATGAAAACAGGTGCTTGCTTTAAAGTTTGATCCAGAAACAGCCATCACATCTTTTCAATATTCCTTCTTAAGTTTTGTAATCATATACTTCAGGTTTCACTTGACTCATAAATTCTGGTCAATCATATTATAAACTGTTTTAAGACTGAGATAACAGAAGTCTTTTTTAATGAAATACTTTGTAAGATTTTAAAATTCAAACAGCTATCTCAGCTATTTGAATAGTGAAGATCTAAAACCTATATCCATGCTGCTTTTTTAATTAAAATTTTACCCAAAGGAAAACAGTATTCAGCAGTATGCCAGTTTCCTCTCCTCAGAAATTGTATAGTGAATTGTTTGCACATACCATAAGGTGCCCCAGCGTCTTGGGTTTTCATATGGTAACTGACTGATCTCTTTTTCCTGCTGTTATGCTTTTGACCTGATTTAATTGATATTAGCAATAGCATTCAGAGTGTACTGATTACCTAAACAGGTAGTAAAAACAAAAAATGTGAAGGACAAAGCTATCACGCTCGTTCACTTGCAGACAGTGTGTCATTGGTATAATGTCACTCAGGGAAAAATCTCACTAGATTCTAGAATAAAAAAAAGTAATTTCTGGGAACTCTAAAACTTTGATGTTTGTGTATGTTCCATGCTAAACCCAATTTTGTTGAAGATTGGCAGTTGTTATCCAAACACAATGGGCAAAATGCAGTTTAAGAAGAAGATTGATTAACTTTATTATGTGTCTCTATAAGACATAAAATGTATGTCTTATAATGTCCAATAAATCTTCATTTTAAAATACATAAAGGCTGAAGAAGTTAAACTACCAGGAAATGAGAGAGATTTTGTTTAAAAATTGGCTAATTGCACACGAGCTCATTAAAAATAAATTCTATTTATGGTAAATGAATCAGTATTTGAAGCTGTCCTTACAAGTATTACAAATGGCATGATCTTTGCCACAGTGGCTGTCTTGGCCAAAGTCATCATGAAACTGTTGAGTTTTAAATTTTCAGTGTAAAGAGAATAAAAGACTGCAGAGTTGTTACCCTGGACTTCAGGAGAGCAAACTTCAAGCTGTTCAGAGAGCTAATTAGCAGAGTACCCTGAGAATCTGCTTTTGGGGACTTAGAGGTCCATGAGTGCTGGTCAGTCATTAAGAACCATCTTTTAGAAGCACAGGAGCAGGCATTTCCACTGTGTCATAAGTCAAGCAAGTGGGGCAGAAGACTAGCTTGGCTGAACAGGGAACTCCTCGTGGAGCTCAAGAGGAAAAAGAAATTGTACGATCTCTGGAAGCGAGGTCAGGCTTCACAGGAAGATTACTGAGCTGTGGTTCTTATACACAAGGAGAAGACACGAAAGGCTAAAGCTTAGTTAGAGCTGAAAATAGCCAGTGTTGTGTCAGATAAAAAGAAGGGCTTTTTAAAATATGTTAGTAGCAAGAGGAGGTTGAAAGAAAACACTGGACTGATACTTGTTTTAGAAGGTCATCTGACTAATAGGGATGAAGAAAAAGAGGAGGCATTCTCTGCTTTTTTTTTTATCTCAGTCTTTAATAATACCGGTAGACCTTGGGCTGCCGGGTCCCCTTAATTGGAGAATCACGAGTGTGGGAACAGTGATATTCCTTTTGTGGAGACTGAAATTGTAAGGGACCAGCTGTATCAGCTGAATGTTCACAAGTCCATGGGGGCTGATGAGATTCATCCCAGAGTACTGAAGGAGCTGGCAGATATTATGGCAGGACCCCTCTCAATCATCTACCAAAAGACTTGGGAGTCTGGGGAGGTCCCTGCTGACTGCAAGCTAGCCAGTTTACAAGAAGCATGTGAGGGAAGACCCAGGGAACCACAGACCTGTTAGTCTAACCTCAGTTTCTGGAAAAATTATGGAGAAGATTATACTGGGTACTACTGAAAGGGTGTTTAAAGAATAATTTAATCATCAGGCACAGTCAACATTAGTTAACAAATTGAAAGTTCTGTTTAACTAATTTTATATCCTTCTATGATAAGGTTACTCACCTAGCGGATGAAAGGAGGGTGGTGAACGTATTTTTTTTTCTGAATTTTAATAAAGCTTTTGATACTGTTGCTCACAGCATCTTTCTGGAAAGTTATCCAACTGTGGGATGAGTGGGTTCGTGGTGAGCTAGATGAAGAATGGGCTGAAGGGCAGAGCTCAAAGTGTTGTAGTGAATGGGGCTACATCTGGCTGATGACCAGTCACCAGCAGTGTTCCTCAGGCTTCAATTCTAGGGCCAGTTCTGTTCAATATATTTGTCAACAATCTGGATACAGAAGTTGAATGCACCATTAGCAAGTTTGCTGATGATAGCAAACTGGGAGGTGCTGTTGACTCTCTTGAGAGACAAGATGGCTTGCAGAAGGATCTAGATAGATTGAAGCACTTGGCAATGATTAATGGGATGAAATTTAACAAGTCCAAGTGCTGGATTCTTTGCGCAGTTCCGGGCTCCATAATTTAAGAAGCACATGAAGGTCTTTGAATGCATCCAGAGGAGGACAACAAAGCTGGTGAAAGGGCCGGAAGGAATGTCCTATGAGAAATAGCTAAGGACTTTGTACAGGAAGTCCCTAATCTTGGGGTGGATAGATGTGACATTGTGGAGTTGCAGGAGACCTCTACTCTGGATGAAGAAACAGAGGCCTGACTGGATGCCTTCCCTCACTGCAAATAGCACTAGATGACTGGAAAGCTGAACTGAGCCCCATGCCAGCTAGATTTAGAGAACAGAGGCCCATTTTTCTTGTTTTTCCTTCCTTTCCTTTCCACTTTAAGGGAAATCTGAGTGCTGGTGGCCAAAACCATGTGGAAGTGGGCCAAATCTCAGAAGAAAGAAGTGCGTAAGAGCAAATGTGTAATGCAATGCTAGAAGTCAAGAATGCTGTATTGGTAGTTACGAAGCCGGGGGCGGGTGGGGGGAATCTCCACTTACCCCACCTCAAATCATAATTACAATTACTGTTCCAATTGATTGTATCCGGTCTATTATTATATATAGGATCTTTCACTGGTTGAACTCATAAATAAATAGACATGTACAGGGAACGTCAAAGCAAGTCCTGTCATCCTAACAAGAGTTTGCAAGCATATGTGAAGAATAGCATGCTTGATAATTAAAATGCCTTGAAAGCTCTGATTAAAGCAAATTATTAAAAAAAAAAAAAAGACAAAACAAACATCTTAATAAGAGAACTTCCATTTAGCAGCAGACACAACTACCTGTCAGTCTTTTTCTTATATGGCTGTAGAAAGGAAAAAAAAAAAAAAAAGCTATGAAAATAAGGTATGGCTTCCTGGGAAAATTAAATTTTTCATTTCATGGCATTTGAGACAAAGATCCATTCCTGCTGTTCCCAGAGAAGGAGCAACCCAGGAATAAACATATAGAAGTAACTTTTTAAAAAATATTCTTAATTTTTACAGAACCTTTGCTAGAGTGAGCAGCCATTTCATTAAAGACAACATCCTTTTGTCCATACATGGTCTAGAAAAAGTCTTAACAAAACCAGAATTAAAGGGAGTTCTGAAAATAGTTTTGCAGTTTCAGCATACCTATAACAGCCTGTGACTGTATGATTGGGATTTCAAAGGAAATACTGACAGAAGATGAACTTATTTTCTAGATTATAGCAATAATGAAAGGAGTTTGGAAGTCCAGATGGAGGTAGTTCCTGCTCACTTTGATAACGTATATGACAAGATCAAATAGACATAGATATGTCATTATCAAAGGGCACATTGCTCATAAAGTCCGGCCAAAATGTTAAGATACATAGGCCTAATTAAAATACTGGAATGATACTGATGTATGTGCAGACATTGTGGCTAACATAACAATACATGAGGATTCAATCCGTCATACTCATTGAAACTCCCACTTCTGTATGTGAAAATGTATTTTGTTTTTACATGGATCATTAACTTATGCCCTCTCACCCCTCCCCCCTTTTTTTTTTTAAAGTGGTACTCTAGGACACTAAATACAGTGACTGTACAGAAACAGATTTTTTTTTTGCTCCAGGACATCTTAAGATGTAGGTAGTATTTCTGAAGTCTAGTTTCTTGATTAATAGGGTGAACTTTGAACATAGTGTATGTGATTTTGGTCAGGCAACTCTTGTCAACATCAGTAGGAGTAAAACATCTTTGCACTGCTTTGAAATTTTACCTTTAACTGATATCAAAAGAGCTTTGCTCCAGAGTGATCAGATACTGCATAGTGTATATAAGGTCAGATTTATTGAAATATTCATTTTTAATCAAAGTTTTAATCATATATTGCTTGCATTAACAATTTAAAATCTCCTTATAAACAGCTTTGAGTCATTAAGTACCTTTCCATGTATCTTCTTTTCCTTTTCCAGGATAAGGAACATAATAAGCACTGTGTAATGTTTTACTAAGTATTATCTGGAAAAGTAGGAGCTGTAAGAGGAAAACTTGTTGGACGATGAGAAGAGTGGGGGTGTTGGAGGTACATGTGAAAATGTTTGTAAGTATAATATACCTAAAAATGTTATGGGGTTACATTAAATCTAGATATTAACATATCTTCTAAGAACTTATGCAACTGTTTTAGTCAGTTATTTTTAATAGTTAGCTGTAATGATCTTTTAACACTAGGAGCTTATCTTCAAACACCATTGAAAAGTTGTTTTTGGAGGAAATTTTGAATGTCCACTCTGAAAATTCAGCTCTTCTAAGGCATTTTAGTGTGGGCAAATTGATCCAGTCACGCAAAATTGCCAATTGTCTGTGTAGGTTAACTAATATGCTATATGATAATGACCAGTGAACTTCCGTTTAATGATTGATAGCTAAGGGAAATATTCCATATATGCCTGAGGTAAAATATTCTTCCACTGATACTTCAGTAACCAGGGTTGAATATGGATAAAGGTGAGTGCATTTTTTTTTTTGTAAGGGTTTTATTATATTATGGTATCTCTTAGCATTTCTGAAAATTGTATGTTCTAAGATGGAGTTATTAATTTATTCCGGTAAGGTGGCAAAAATTTCGGTAAATTTTCTATGGGAAAATGATTAGGACAAGGAAGTTCTACTACTTTGAAGAAACTTGGAATACTTTTTTCCCCCTGGATTACAATAGAATGTGAGTCTTGGATGTCTGCTGTTTAACAGCAGGCATGATTCATAGCTAATGGTTGGTGACAAGAGGCAACCTGCTGCACTCGCATATAAGCATTTTCCCAAATTTACTTGAAGATAATTAGATTCTTTCCTTTTACTTTGGCAGGCTTTGATAAAATGACACAATAATAACCAAATTTCATTTATTTATGCTTTGTTAATATTTTGTTTTGAGCATGTAGTCCACACACATTGTATATAGTTTTAGAAACTTTTTACTTGAGTGAAAAAGCTGGGCAAAAAACCCAAACAAACAACAACAAAGAGGTAAAATAAAACAAGATCAATTATAAGGTTGCTCAAACACTTTACAGATGTAAAAACTTACTTACATTATCTGAAACATACTCAAGCAGAAATAGTTCTGTCTTCCTGATACTGATGGCATTATGGAGTCAAATCTTCATAGAGATAAAACGTTTATGATATTCTCAGACAAAGCATTAATGTGATCTCACGTAATTACAGGACTATGTATCATCTTCCCTTTGATGGATTTGGATTTAGATGACACCTTGAATATACTTTTTTTCTTAAATTATAGAAAGGATGTCACTTTTCTGTTCATGTTTTATTCCTAACCTCAGGTTAGTAGGTTAGTTATGTATATCTTACAGTCATTGCATTTATTTTATTGGGGAGAAAAAGAAAGAAAAAAAAAAGAACAATTGGGGCAAAAAAATAAATACCATAATCTCTTCTGTATCATATGCTTCTATAGAGAGTGAGAAAAGTTATCTGGTCTGATGTCTGCTTTAGATTGAAAAATTAAGTTTAGAATAACATGCTTTTTCATGCACTGCTATGAAGTGAAAAAACATGTTGGAGCAATAGATGCCTTTCATCTTCATATTTCCACTTAGGAAAATTTTCAGAGTAACAAAATCTCCAGACTTTTTCTATCTTCCTCCATATGATCATTTTAGTTGCATCTCAGAGTAGCTCAACCAGTAAGACAAGTAACGATTGTCTTGGACTGCTGTATGTTTCTAAACAAATAAAAGGAAAATTAATTATATGCCAGCAGAACATTGTTAGCTAAACAAAAAAAAACCCACTAGTAATTCAGGTGATGACATTTTTTTTCTTCATCATCCATATAGTTACGTATATGTTAAAATGATAGGTTTAGATACCTAAAAATGAACTCCACTTAGTTTGCACTAGTTGTAATTTTGTGTACATAAATATTATTGAGCAAGGTGTCCTAATAATTCCAGTAATATAATCTATCAATACAGAATCTTATTGTTATTCACCTCAGCTCTCTTAATAGGTGGAAATTAATCAAAATAACTAAAAGGATGAACAATTTTTTTTTCTTTCCATTCAAAAACAACCCATTTAACCTGACATACTGAAAATATTCTGTTAGCTTGTCCTATCTTTAATGCAACTATGTTATTCTGGGTGGGGAGGGGAAGTTGTTTTTTGTTTAATTTACTATTCCCACAGAGAACAGCAGCCTGCAACAAATCATGGCCCTGCTACCAATTACATTCTTTACTGGTACATAGGTTTACACTGCTTCCAAGCAATTGTAAACTTGCATGTTTCTTGCCATGTTTCTTCTTGCTCAGCTCTGTAGTAAGGAACATCTTTCCATAACACTGGCCATGCTATGCATAAACAAATACTCAATTTGAATTAGAGAAGGGGAAAAAAAAATAAGATAAGGTGTTTTGAAACAACAGATAATCAATGCAGGAGTTGCCAATTCTCTCTGGGTTCTATAACACTGCATCATATTATCAGGCTCACTTAACTACTTATTCTTCCCCAGAGTAGCTAAACTCCTGATTAATTTAGAAGTACTGTTAAAGTTACAGTTACCAAAATAACTCATGCTTAATATCTGACTTACCTGCTTTAGGGCTGTTCTGAGAGACATGAATGTAAAAGAAAACAAACCACATATCTAGATTTAAAATAAATGCTTATTTGTTTTGTTTTTTTTTTTCTGAAAAACATAATGAAATACAGATTAAAGGTCTGTACAGACTGTCTCTTCAGTCAGTACAAGTATTCAGTGGGAATGAGCAATATTAAAATTATGTCTGTTGCAACAGGATTTAAAGAGATTTTGTGAAATCAGACACTAGTTAGACTAGGAGTAACACAACCATGTAAAACAAAAATCTCTGTCATGAAGATTTTACTTTTTTAAAGATACAGAGCTGGATTCGTGTTACCAATGTTAGTATGAAAATAGCCATCATATACTACTCTCTCTAAGCAGAGAAAGAAATACCTTGGTGTCTGCAGCCCTTCCTCTCACAAGCAATCCCTCACAGTTGTACCCAGGCAGACGTGTCTTGTATTCTCTTACATACCCTCTCGCCTGGCCTGGCTCAGCCCAGACAGCTGCCCGAGGAGGCCAGAGGGTGAGGCCTGTGCCTGCTCCTCTGTCACACCTCTGCTTTTTCACCGCCCTCCCCCCTCCCCGTCCTAAATAATGTTATCATAGAAGCGTTATCACTGTAACCAATTGACTCGGCCCTGGCCAGTGTTCGGTCCACTCTGGAGCCTGCTGTATCCATTGGACAAAGGGGAAACTTCTAGCACCTTCTCACAGAGGCCGCCACTGTAGCTCCCCCACCACTACACAAACCCAACACAGAGTAACATAAGGATATGAAATAATTTAATTTGAATATAAATACTATCATTTTACTCTGAAGGAGTTGGAAGGTTAGATAATCAGAAGGTTGAGCTTTACAATACAAGAGATTTTGATTTAACAACTAAAAGGCTTGAATGCAGCAATAAAAAAAAAAAAAAAAATGTCCAGAATCTACAAAACCTGATGGGTAGCAGGCACAGCCTTCCCCCACGCTAAGCCAGGTTGTCCTATTTTACACTATTGAGGTATAGCCTGAGTACAGCTCACTTCAGACATTCCTGAAATGTTATGCTCCTGTTTCCTGTTGTGGAAGACAAGGACCAGTGCAGAGGTAACTACTGTCCTCCTAGGCTACAAGACCATAGTGGTTTAATGCAAACCTTGGGTCAGAGTTGATTCTGTTGTTTCTTCAGTAACACTCTTTGTGTTAAAAGAATTCCTTTCTAGCTTGGAAATCTGTGAATCTTTTCATTTCATAAACAATAATTCTCCTGTTTCCTTCTGTCTTAATTAGAAGATCTTTGCAAATTCCTCCCATTTCTGAAAAGGTCTTTGCTGACTCTAATTCAGGATATGGTAAATGCTCTTCAGTTTATGTTCCATATGATACTACAGTAACATAAAACCTTTCGTGTAAAAAAAAAAATCTCAAACAAAAAAAACCCAACCCCTGCTGACTTCCAATATATCATAAATTTTACCTAAATCATCAAAAAAAGGTAACTTACGTGATTATTTTTTGTGCATCAGGATACTATAAAATGTTGGGTTTACAATTGCTAGATTTAGGTAAGTTATTGATAATTAATTCTTGCTGTTTGGTTTATGATATTGAAAGGCATATTTTCTTTATATTTGTATCCGTAGTGTCTTTCCTCTGATGACAGAAAAAAAATTTCTAAAATAATAATAAATATGATTCACATTATTAAAGAGAACATCTTCAAAAAAATGAAATTAAAAATTCTCCACTGATTTTGAATATTGTTGATACTTCTGAAAATTTAGCATATCAGTTCCAGAAATATGAAAAATAACATTGAATTCTTGAAGTCCAGCCATGTCGTGATTTGGACAAGCTAATATAAAAATATAATATCTATTTAAACCATGATTCTTCCTTCTAAATCTTTTGTTACTAAATCAGACCAGAACAGAAAAATCCTAGCAGCCAAATCTCAACATACTTACTTGTATTTTATTTAAATCATCATTAGTCTCTTCAGTCCCTGCTCTGCTGCAGCCTAGGCAAATGAGAGAGAGAGCAGAAAGTGTCTAAAATTTTTACATGGCATAGCATAGAACCTTTTCATTCAAAGATAAATATTACAAGAAATTGTTGTACATAGAGCAAAAGAAATAGTTGTCAGTGTGAAAAAAAAAAAAAGACAAAATGAACAGACTCACTTGCCTTACTTTGTGTATCTCTTATCTAGATGTCTGTGCCTAAAGCTATATTTCAAATTCCCTTTATAATGAATGGAGAGAAATAAGAGGTTTAAGGTGTGACTCAGTTATACATTGCTTAGATGTCTACATAACGGATATCTATATTTTGTTTAAATTTCATTCAAGATGTCTGCAGACTGGTAGATAAGAAATACGAAGCTATAATGACCATAATAAAAAAATAAAAATATTTGTTAGAAAGTCTAGCTAAATCTTTGGCAAAACCACAAAGGATGATTATTCAGAAATGTAACAAACAGAAAACAAATGCTGACAACATGGGATGGGGAGATTTGAGATGTCTTGTTGTATTTTATTATTTGCATTGGTATAAGTGTCAAATGTACAGATAAAATGTGTGTGAATTTCACCAAGTGCTGGTATCTTATAGATAATAATTTTGGATTGGTTATTATTTTGCCCAATATTGATTCCTTTAGGCTTTTTTATAAACAAACATACTCATCTGAAAGCCTGATGTGAACAGGAAAAGAAAAGAAAGTTTTATTTTTAATAGCAGTCAGTTTGTGTTGCTGTGGGTCTTGTCAATGCACTGAATAGTCAGGTGGGACCTTTGGAGCCAGACAGCAGCAGGTGTTATGGCACTAGGGAATCCCTTTAAGCCTGGCATTTAAACTGACCTGCAGGAGAAGGATTCTTTTTCTGTAAGTTAAATTATCCCAAATTTAACCAAATGTGGCAGTCTTCTTAAAGGCCTAGATTAACATTAATGAAGGAAGCAGTAAAGAGAGAAATAAAAGAACTGACACCTGGCACACAGACACAGCAGGACATTTCTTTTTAGTTATTTGCTTCAGTTTTATACTCAGTTGCCTCTGAGTGAGAACCTCAGATTAAGCAGAAGGTGTAGCCCTAGTTGCAGTCCTTGGAGAGGTCACATAGGTTAGGTAGGCAGCAAAGTAACTGCTGCTGATCTGCACAGCGGGTCAGTCCTCCTTATTTCTCTGAAATTTCTCACATTTTTCTGAAAGAAAGCGCAAATTCATTATCTACTCCTTACTCTGTTTCCTTTCACAGAACAAAGTTGTCTTTGTGAGGAGACTAACCACAGAGGAGGGGTTCTTTGACGGCAACTCGTTTATATGGGATATATAGGTTAAACACATATCAAGTTCTCAGTCCCCCAAAACACACTTCTTTTTATCACACAATTTACCTTACCTCTTTAAGAACTGATAATTTTAATAATTATTTGATATATCCCAGACTTTAACTGGTTGTCCTTGTAGTTATAGGACTACTGTTCCTGTTTGTAAAAATATCTTCAGTCCAGATTTCCTTGTTTAAAGAAATGTTATATTAAAACTATTTTAAAAGTTTATAAAAAGAAATATGAACTAAGAAATAATTTTTAATGGACTTTAAAAAGAGAACATCTGAGTGACTTAAAGGGAGGCATAATCATAACAGGTTTTCTGCAAAACTGTAGAAATTTCTGTTGCATAGGGTCAAAGTTCTGAACTAACTTTTTCCAAATGCTAAATGGTTTCTCTTCCCTGAGCCACAACACATACGTGTGTCAGCTAGACTTGTATTTTAACCGCTGTTTCAAAGATGAATCAGATTAATATAAATGAATCATAGCTTTGTGGTAGGAGATCTAACGGAAAAAAATATTTTATAGGAGAGAAGCATTACATATGTACTTATGCATAGAATGAGACAGGGAACAAGTTTTGTTTTAGAAAAGCATACCTGTTTAGTTCATGGGAGATATAGGGGGACAAATTCCGCCTTGTAAGATACTCAAAGTTCTTCATAGTAAACCTAATTAAATATTGTAACAGTTTACCAGGTGACATGTAAGTGTTGCTTAGGGCCTCTGATATAGATTAACATCTTAAAAAAAAAAAAAAAAA